>APFE031239863.1:148244-177787 GCA_000404065.3 Pinus taeda | reverse complement strand
GCCTCCTAGATTTTTGGAAAATGACGCTTCCGCGCTCCGCGCTTCCGCTTCGCTCCCGCTTCGTGCAACATTGGGCTTGATTCTCGTCAAAATAATCTTGCCTATCGAAAACAACTTGATTATTTTTTAATTTCCATTGTCAAATTTTTAATTTTGAGGAAAAGTTTGATTTTTTCTTAAAAACCTTTTTTAATTAACAAAAAAAATTATTGCTTTGGATTAATTTCCTCGAAAAATTGACTTTGACTTAACCACCAAGCTCCAAGGGCTTAGATTTTCTTAAAATATCCATTTTTCCCTTGAGGGGGACCTCCAAAAATTGACTTTTCTTTGATCCACCATTTTTTTATCATTTTCCACTTGGAGAGAAATTAATTTCTCTATAATTATTTTTTTGACTCTGAATTAATAATTTTTTGGCTTCGGATTTTAGTTTAATTTGCCAGAAAAATTAATTAGTCGATTCTAGGGGATTCATTAATTTCCACCCTCAAATATTTTTAACCATGGTTTTTGATTGCGAGGGACCATGCACTAAAATATTTTTTACATCAGATTATTACAAATTCAACCTTTAGAAGGGGAAATACACATTCAAGCTTAGACCCTCAAGGCATTACCCAATTCTACGACACAATATGATCTAGTATTAAACCAAGTGTGTTTGTAATAAAATAATTTAGCCAATGTACTAAAATTATTCCCAAGCACACTTTTACGATAGACCCAATATAACACTAGGACTTGTTGACCACTAAAGTGTACCCAAATATTTTTGAGGACTCCATGCCGAAGAATGTCTCAAAAGCTTCATGTACCATCAGAGATCATCATATCATCAAAGTTTTTCAACTCTCTTCTTCTTCTCATCTTCTTCTATTATACCCAAATTCCACGAGCCCTACAAGGACGATGTAAAGTGATGCTAGTATGATGAGTTTGAGTCATGTAACAGGCCTAGATAACTTAGGACCTAGTCATCAAGTGAGTTTACTTTGAGAGGTTTTTTTCACTTGGTTAATTATTATATCTTTACGGGGATTAATAATTAATTGAGTTTTTTCCTCCAAGCATAACCCCAAAGGCGAAGTACGGCGTGAAAGCAAGGCCTTGGGTGAGTCATAGTGTCTAGAGTCATTGTATATTACCATACTAGATCAGTCGTAAAATTTCGTGGAATTTGGTTAGGTGTAGGGGTCATTTTTTAAAATTTTTAAATTTTTCGTAGGGTGGAAATTTGAATAAAATCTAAATGTAATATGTAATAAGTGATGCCTAGAGAAGTTGTAGGGGGTATGTGTGCTCAAAATTACATTTCTCACCCTCAAATTTATGCTATGACACATTTTGAGGGGTAAAAAATGTGTTCTAGACTCTCAAAACCCACTTTTCTCAAGTTTGGTGGGAAATTTGGCAAGAAATTAGACCATAAATAAATTAAATAGAGGGAAATAAATAAATCCATGTGACAAAATGACATGGAAATGACTTGAAAATTATCTCAAGTCAAACGAATGAGTCAAAGAACAAGTGGAGGATGATTTGGCATCTTGTATCATAAATTCATAGCTCACTCAAGAAAATCGAATTTTTTGGCATTAATACAACCGCTGGTGACTTGGAAAATCAATTTTTTTGAGGAGTTAATGCACATGTGAAGTATTTGGAAGATATTGATGGAAATATTCTTGGGAGTTTGTCTCCACTTAAGGCTCTTAATTTTTCACACTTGGCACTACGAATTTGGCTCAAGTGGCTCAAGGAGGGACCACGCACTGGGCTCATTGGAAGCATCTACATGATTTGATCTTGGAGTTTGACTTGAGTTAGCTCCTTGATTGGTTCACACTTGGATTTTCTCATCTTCACACTTGGAGAATTCAATTTTGCTTTAGGATATCTTGGTGCTACATATGGAATTCGATTTGGATTGGTGGCTACTATTAAAAAGTGTATCTAGGTTCGGTCTTCATAATGACATGTAATTGTGATTTTTGTAAATGATAAAAAGAATAAAACTAAAATTATTATTGTAATGCTTGCTTTATAGGTTTCATGAGCAAGAGATTTTATTTTTAGATGGCTCCCATTGAGAGCCTTTAGGATTTATCATAAAAGTCAAAGGAGTCAATGTCATGTATGAAAAGTCCTTCTTGGGCATGTTACAAATGTATACAAGTCTATAGTATTGTCAAATAACCCTCCAAGACAAGCTCTAGTTACTCCTCTTCAAGTTGGCCTCAAGACAAAGGTAAAGAACTCATGTCGGCTCAACTAATGGAGACACACCTATTCGGATAGCACAAGTCAACTTATTTATATGGGACAACAACTATATATAGTTGTGTTGGGTATTCACATTTATACAGTCAAGGGAATTCAAATCTCTTTGAAATTTTGGGTGACTAAGTACAGTGTCAAGTTCAGATACCTCTGTAATTCGGACAGGGAATTGCTGTGATGCATTCTGATCTCAGAGAAGTACAGTTCGGTGTCATAACAAAGAAACACAGATTTAGACAAGGGCATAGAAGCTACAATTTAGTATGGAGACCAGACTTCGGTAGAAGTTACAATGCAGTGCTAATTTTGTGCTATGATTCAGTTCAGAATTCTTACAGTCTCGATGCCACCAGAATTCATTGATATCACACTTTGGTGACTATCTCAGTGTGCTCGAATAGGAGATCTCAATCTATCCTTAGTTTGTTTTGGAGCTATCACTGTAACTTTGTTTCGGTGCTTCCACAGTGAGAAAGGCTTGATACTACCATAGTATGAAGGAATCAATAAAGACTCAATAAAATCTCTATGACATTTTAGTGATGAGGTCTCAGTGGTAACTATGTCTCGGTACTAAGAAGGTTGAAGTGGAAGAGGAGTCAAGAATAAGAAAAGAGCATAAGATAGTCAAGAGAACTAGTGTCTTCGTCTTGGAGTGGCTAATAGGGCAAGGGTCTTGGCCTTGGTATTCGTCAATTGGAATTTCTATAAGAAGAATTTGTGCGGGTTTCCCTTTCAAAGAGTGAGAGGTTTTGGCCTTTGCTGATAGCCTACATTCTATGTCTCTTGTCTATTTATGTTCATGCATTGGTAGTTGTTTGATGAAGAAGAACATTAATAACTTAAGTAAAGAAGATCCTAATCTAAAGAAGTAAAAAGTACTCACAAGCAGTTACCAATTGAAGAGAAATCACCTAACTATTGATGCCCTAGATTTCTGAACATGGTATCAGAGCTAAGGTGACAAAGTCAAGAAAAGGGCGTTAATCAAAGAGACACTCAAGGATCAAATCTCGAGAAAGGCATCAAAGCAAGTCGAAGGATATCAAAGTGAAGTCGAGATCTACATCGAAGTATCTAACCATAGGTCAAAGAAGAAGTCTACACCAGCAAAACTTTTGGATCCTCTAGTCATCATCTAAAGACCACAAAGACCCTCATCAAGTTGAAGAGATCTACAAAGCAAGGTACCCTGTGACTTGATCACAAGTTCCGATCATACAGACCTGTAATCAGGAAACTGTCATCCTATTAAATCTCATTGGGATGCCTTTAGCTCTGACATGACCCTCCAGAGGAGTAGCATTGAAGCTCAGAATTATAAGCATCTTTTCAAGATGCTGAGAAAGAGGAATTAGTCCAGGGTTTAGATATTCTGTATCAAATTGCACATCTAAGAGAAGCACTTCATAGACAAAGATCACATCATCTTGGAGAAAGTCGAAACCCTAGAAGCATTTCTGGATCTGCACTGATTTACCACCAAGGAAGTCGAAGTATCTTGCAGACTAGTTATCCAAAGAAGGCTATAAGGCAAGTTCCCTCTCATTGAAGCAAGGACACCTCTCTTATCCTTAAAGAAGATCATTTGAGGAAGCATCAAGACATCCTCATCAATCATCATCAACAAAGGGAGATAGATCAAAAGGCGTTGTCATCTAAAAGGGGCAATCTCCTTTTATTGAAGAAGGGATTTCATTTAGAAGAAGATCATCCAAAAGGGCACTAATACAACTTTTTCAACCACCATCAAAGGGATCAAGTTGAAGATTTCATCTTCAATTGTCAAGTAAGTATCTTTTACTCTATAATCTAATCTAGTAAATGACTTCGTTTTGCAAGGAGGTCTATATGCTGGTTGGGTCATCGAAATTCCTTGCATGGAAAGGGAGGATAGACATAATCCTCAAAGAAAGTGAAGTCATTGATCATATCAATGGAAAAGTTTCCAATCCATCTTAAGGTTAAGCATTATCTAAATACATGGAAAGGGATCAAATGACTTGAGGGATTCTTATGGAATCAGTCAAAGGTCCCCTCATTCCCTATATAGCAGGATTGGAGACATCAAAAGAGATATATGAGAAGCTGGCAGAACTATTCTTTGAAAATGTGATAAGAAAAGTCATATCACTTAGATCCAATGTTCCACCAAGACTTCGGGATGGGGAGACGCAGGTGCGGGGAGATGCACAAGGGGGATGTGTGGGAGTACCCTCAAATTTATTGAAAGTTAGGCGGGACGGGGGTACGTCGGGGTATATAATTTTTTTCCCTTCTTAATATATATATAATATTATATTTCAAATTCATATTCAATAATGAAAGCATAAATAGAATGATACATACATAATTGAATTAAATAATGAAATACATTGATCCATACTCATCATTCTTACTAATACATACATGATTCATCCATAAACCACGAAATTCAATAATGAAATACTCTAATCCATATTCATTATTCATTATTTACCATTCTAGAATCTACATTGATTTAAAAATTAAATTCATCATTCTAGATTCTAAATTGATTTAAAATTAAAATTCATCATATATCATTCTAGAATCTAATTAGTACCAAGCAAAATAGACTATAATAGATACTGGAATCTAAAGACTAAAATATTAAATTGATATAACTAAAACTAAAAAACAATGGAGTGACGAGTCTAAAAATCACTCTAAAGTACACAAAGGGCTTGGTGCTCTTGATTGAAGACTAATTCCATACCCTTGTACATGAGAAAATGCAATGGAAACATTGCAATCCATCAAATCTTGAATCCCTGAAAAACTGTTAAGCTTGCTGGATTTTGAGTGAGATCTAAAATTCTATTTTCTCCATATGAAATCTAATGAGGTTGAAACCACTCTCAAACATCCTGAGTCATTTCATGGTAATGTTAAAAATTTAAGTAAAAGTGACATTCTCCTTTATCTTTCATTCTTTCATTTTCATCCTTTTACTTTAAGAATTTAACATTACCATGAATTGCATAGCATTAGTAGGGAAATATGGTCAAACACTAGGTTTTCCCCGTCATAAATCATTTTTAACAAGCAAATTTAAGGGGGGACGCATAGACCATTTTGAGGGGGGACATCCAAACGTCTCCCTTTTGGGGAGTCGCATCCCCCACACTGGGCAAACGTCCCCCCTGCGTCTCCCCGCGTCTCCCCAAAAGGGGGACGTGGGGAAACATTTCCCCAAACGTCCCCCTGTTCCGGGTGCGTGGGGTGCGAGGGGTGCACGCACCTGACCCTGGGGGACTTGTCCCCATGGAACACTGCTTAGATTTGATCTACACAAATTGAAGGTATCAAAGGATGAAGGGATATCTTCATAAGATCTCAACTAGAAGATCTAGGAGAGTTGATTTTAGACAAGGAAGTGATCTCCTTTGTTCTAAATACACTAACTGATGAGAAAGGTAACAAATGCCTAGGAGGATAGGCTTATGCATGACTGCCAAAGGAAGAACTGTGGATTTCTTCCAAGAGGATCATGTAGAAGGATGTAAGATCCTTCTAAAGAAGATAACATGAAGAAGGCAACATGACATGAAGCAAGGCCAAATGTAGACTGATGGATTGCTTTTTGATGAAAGAAATGATGACATGACTGACTCATGGATGAAAGTGATGGATGGTCTGTGCCCTATGAAGAAGTCCCAAAAGATGAAGACTCCATAACGAAGAAGAAAATTCAGGACATCAAAGGAAGGATAGTACTGAACAGTTCATCGGAGGAAGCCCCACCACTTGAGCAACCAAAGGAGGAAGAAGAGGACAACCAGCAGGACAATGTACCTGAAGAACCAGTTATCTCGCTGCATGCTTTGGCAGGGATTTCTTCGCCTCAAACTCTCAAAATTAGAGGTTTTCTTAAGCATCGCCCAGTAGTAGTCTTGATTGATGGTGGAAGTACACATAATTTTATCCATCAAAGAGTCGCGAAAGTAGTGCATTGTTTTGTCCGAGCAGTTTCTAACTTCCAGGTCCAAATTGCTGATGGGGGAACAACGAAATGTGAAGGCCACTGTGAAAATGTCAAACTTCAAATGGGGGATTATCAGTTAAAGACCCACATGTTTTCCATACATATGGGAGGGTGCGACATTGTCCTTGGTGCTGAATGGCTTCGCACACTTGGCCTATTCACAATGGATTTCTAGGAGTTATATATGAGCTTTAAGCAGAACAACCACACACATACACTCCGCGGACTCCAGGCGGGAGCTCCCTCTATCATTAGCTCACATTGGATGGAAAAATTGTTAAAAAAGGGCCACCATGGAGTTATAGCTCAATTTAATGCCATCCAAGCCTTCGAACCCAATTCTCTTCATATTCATCCTAAGATGCAACAGATCTTAAACAACCATCTGCCAGTCTTTGACAAGCCTCATGAGCTTCCACCCTTAAGAGGGGAACATGATCATAGCATTGCTTTGGTCCCAGGGGCCCAACCACCAAATGTGCGCCCATATAGATATCCGTTCGCCCAAAAGAATGAAATAGAAAAAATAATCAAGGAACTCTTAGAAGTAGGCATCATTCGTCCCAACATTAGTCCCTATTCATCGCCGGTGGTCATGGTGCTCAAGAAAGATGGGGAATGGTGTATGTGTCCAGACTTCAGGGCCCTTAATAAGTTGATAGTCAAAGATAAATTTCCCATCCCGGTTGTGGATGACTTGCTTGATGAACTAAATGGGGCTCAATTCTTTACTAAGTTCGACCTTCGCTCAAGCTACCACCAAATTTGCATGAAAGAAGTAGACATTCCAAAGACTGCTTTCTGAACTCATGAAGGCCATTATGAGTTCTTGGTTATGCCATTCGGTCTTTGTAATGCCCCATCCACTTTTTAGAGCCTTATGAACCACCTGCTCAAACCATATCTCAGAAAATTTGTCCTTGTTTTCTTTGATGACATCCTCATCTACAGTCGCACCTGGGCCACACATCTTCAGCATGTAGATCTGCTCTTGCAACTGCTCCGCAAGTATAAATTATTTATCAAGATGTCCAAGTGTTCTTTTGGCATGGCAAAAGTTGAGTATTTGGGCCACATTGTGGGGCGTGAAGATGTCAAGATGGACCCCAAAAAGATCCAGGTAATGTAGGAGTGGCCTCAACCTAAGACCTTGAAGAGCCTGAGAGGATTTTTGGGTCTCACAGGCTACTATTGCAAATTTGTCCAAAATTATGGTCGCATTTCTAGGCCCCTCACTCAATTCCTCAAGAAAAATTCATTCCTCTAGAATGATGAAGCACAACAGGCCTTTACAGCTCTCAAACATGCCATGTGTTCCACTCCAGTCTTAGCACTACTCGACTTCACCAAATCTTTTGTGATTGAATGTGATGCTTCGAGTATGGGTATAGTATGGGTATTGGGGCGGTCTTAATGCAGGAAGGTCGACCCTTGGCCTTCACGAGCCAACAACTAAGTGGGAAGAATCTAGGACAATCTACCTATGAGAAGGAGATGATGGCCATCTTACATGCAGTAGATACCTGGCGACCATACTTATTGGGGCGACGTTTCCAAATCCGCACAGACCATCAAAGCCTTAAATATTTTTTGGAGCAGCGCCTATCCTCACCACAACAAAATAAATGGCTCACCAAAACACTGAGATATGATTATGAGATCATTTACAAGAAAGGGCGCGAAAATATTGTAGCAGATGCATTATCCCGCCAATTTGAGGAGGAAAGTACCCTGCTCGCAATTTCCCTTCCCATTCCAGAATGGCTTGAAGAGGCTCGCAAGGAATGGTTTTCACATCTCTGGCTCTCCCAACTCATTAATCAATTGCAGGCGGATCCAAATTCCACAACGGGCTACTCGTGGTAGGATGAGATTCTTCGCTACAAGGACAGTCGTAATGTCACAAACATCCACCCTCAAAAGCCGCATTTTGGCAGAGTTGCACTCATCTCCGACTGCAGGACATTCAAGCTTTCAGAAGACGTATGCTCGCACTCGAAGATCATTTTTTTGGACAGGCATGAAAAAGGACATTCTTACTTTTGTAGCTAAATGCGACGTTTGTCAGCACCGCAAAGGAGAAACAGTCAAATCCCCAGGCACATTACAGCCATTGCCCATCCTGGCCTCAATTTGGACGGAGGCTTTTATGGATTTCATTACGGGTCTTCCAAAGTCAGGAAACAAGTCAGTCATCATGGTGGTTGTGGACAAACTTTCTAAGTATGCTCATTTTTGCCCCCTATCCCACCCTTTTACACCAACTTTGGTCGCTCAATCTTTCATGGATCAGATCTTCAAATTGCATGGCATGCCCACTTCCATTGTGTCTGATCATGACCCGGTCTTCACCAGTAACTTTTGGCAGGAACTCTTCAGGCTACAAGGTACCCAACTACAACTCAGTACTTCCTATCATCCACAAACTGATGGTTAAACTGAAGCAGTGAACAAATGTTTGGAAACCTACCTTAGGTGTTTCACTTCAGAAAAGCAACATCTCTGAGTACAGTGGTTACCTCTAGCTGAATGGTGGTATAACACCAACTATCATGCCACCACCAAAATGACTCCATATGAAGCAGTTTATGGTCAACTCCCTCCTTCCCCTACTCCTTATATCAAGGGATGCTCGAGGGTACAAACAGTGGCTCAACTCCTACAAAACTGCACAACCATGCTGGCCCACCTTAGAAAGAATCTTCGTCAAGCTCAAAACCGCATGAAGCAACAGGTCTATCAACATTGCTCAGAACGCGAATTTCAAGAAGGGGATTAGGTATTTTTGAGGTTGCAACCATATAAGCAAACATCACTCAAAGCCAAGGGTTGTCAGAAACTATCTCCAAAATTCTACAGACTGTATCAAGTACTTTAGCGCATTGGAGAAGTTGCCTACAAGCTAGCTTTGCCACCCACTGCAAAAATCCATCCAGTCTTCCATGTCTCATGCCTCAAGAAAGTGATTGGGAACAATTGCAGAATTCAAACCAGTCTACTTGAACTCGATGAAGAAGGGTCAATTTGGCTCCAACCTGAATAGGTTGTTGACACACGAGAATGGCACTTGCGTGGCCGCATGATCAAGGAAGTCCTCGTCAAGAGGAAAGACACCTCTCCGGAAGATGCAACCTAGGAACCAGCCACTTATCTTTAGCAGTTTTTGCAGCTTCAGCCTTGAGGACAAGGCTATTCTTATGGGGGAGGGCATGTTAGGGTCCCACCCTAACCCCCTTATTTATGTAATAGGATTGAGTCATAGTTATAGTTAAGTAAAGAGTCAATAAAGCCCATATTAATAAGTGTAAGTAGTTAACCCGCATTTAATGAAGGGACCATAGGTAGTTGCAAATGGACCATGGTATTAGATAGATGGTATTAATAAGAACCATGGTATTGCCCCATGGTATTGCATGTATGAATCCTATATAAAGGATAGGGATTCCCCTCGAGGAGCATGGTGTCTTGTTTTGTATTGAGCTCTGCTCTATTGGAGGTTGCCCCCTCGAAGAGGCAAGTGAACATTGCTTTTTGAATAATAAAATACTTGTTGTTATTTCTCATTGTTCTATGTTCTGGATATATTTCTTCGCATACTTGGTATTCTGGTATCATCTTGCAGGTTAAGAGCATAACAAAAGTCCTCAACATTGGAGTAGAGATAGACACTTTTGATAGTTGGAGACCCATAGAGACAACTTTGTGGTGCCCCAGTTGGATTTTGAGTTCGTAGGGAGCCATTGAGGTGGATTTGAGGGCCAACCCTCAAATCATGATTTTTACATGCTTCTACATCACATTGGGCACCTTTGAGCACTTGGTCATGCATATGGAGGTCATTTTTAGCATGATGTCAGCTCTAGAAGGCTAGTGGCTCACACGTGTGGGTTTATTTTGCACTCTTGATCAAAAGCTAGTGGGTTGGCTTGTAACCCAAGAAATTCTTGTGATTTAACTTGTTAGTAGGGGCTTTTATGCTAATATTAGGACTCATGATCCTCATATAAATAGAGGACAAGATCTTTATTTTCAGTCGTCATAACTTGGAGTAATTTGGCTTCTCTTAGAGAATTTCGGTCCTCTTGTATCTTTTGAGAGATGTGATCTAAGGAGCATTTTGTTTGTGGGCGCTATATTCTTGTCTTTGGAGAAGTTATCTTGGATCAATGAAAATATTGTACAAATAAGTTATCTTGTAAGTGAGGACTGTTGTTGAATAAATTTCTGATTTTATGTCTAATGTATGGAATGTATTGATGATCTAGGGTTTTTTCTATTGCATCATGGTCATTGAAGATAAATTGTATAGAAGCTAGGTATCATCATTGAATGCATTACTTATGTATAATATGTGAATGACAATCCCCTTGGTGAATATTTAAATTAGCTCTCCCAAGTGAATATTGATCCTTGACAAAGGTAATAGTTAGGATTTTGTTGCTAAAGCATCAAAATATCCTTACTCCTTTGCAAGGATTAGCAAATCTTAAGTATCCATAGGCTCCATCAACCCAAGGACTAGGCATTGGTCTTGTCTAGTTGGTGACAAACTCAAATTTTAACCACAAATTGAATTTCGTCTTCTCTTTTCTTAAATTTGGCCCTCTCAAGGATAAGCGACTCAATTAGGGCTTGTAGCAAAATTGCTTGGGAGAGGAATTTCTTGGTGTGGAAGGATTCAACAACAAGGATCTATCAAGTTTCCGCAAAATCAACCTCCTTGTTGGGAAATTATTCTATTTTTCTCCATAATTTCTCTTGCTAGTTATTTGCACTAGGAGAAACCCTAGTTTGGTTAAGCTTCAACTTGAGGGCTTCTTGAAGGTTTTATGTGCCATTGTCTTGCTAGAATACATTGTTGGAAACCTTTTCTTGGTACCTTGAGTTTGGGTCATTCCATTTTCCACGATATTACTCAAACCTTAGGTCTAGCGTTCCCTATTTTGGCCTCTGTAAGGGATGCAAATTGCCTCTTCATTGCTTGAGCCTTTACCTATGCCATGTCATCCCTTAGAAGCCATCTGTGTCACCTTACACCTATACGCCTAGAATATCTCTTATGTGATTTATATATACCGAGACTCCTATTGGTGAAAATCCATAGAGAGCAGGGGGTAGTAGCCGTGGTGACAGTTGGCTACCACCTTATTGTTGTCAATTGGTCTGGTGATTGCCTTGTTGGGTATTCCTCCACAAGTTCTGCTAGATTTTGCAGCAACAAAGATTTAAGGGAGTGTAATGGAGAATTTGTGTGTTGGATCCCTATCATGTAAAGATTGTATCTCTGATAAGAATTAACGAAATATTTGTTTAGGTTTGGCTTCTATGATCATTCTGTGTCATGTTGATTGCAATCTAGCATATTATCATAATATTTAATAGATCTTGAACGAATCTTGACGTGGATGGTTAGACATGACTGTAATGTTTCCATGTTAGAATATTTCATCTTTTGCATAGGATCCTGATTAGAAGGTTTAGCAATTGCTAAAGATGTCTCGGGTGAGACCTTCTCTAGTCCCTAGGGATTGAAAGTGCCAATGCTTGCAGGGTACTTGTTGGCTAAGGAGTCCAAACCCTGGGTCTGAACTCCACGCGAATGCCTACTACTAAGCTGGCCTAACCATAACTATTATACTGATAATGAATAAGTGTTAGGGCCTTAACATGGAATCATCTAATGCTATTTTCGATATTTTGAGCACCTTCAAGGTAAGGTCAGTCTGGAGATTTTCGTTCTTTGGAACATTGACAAATGAATTTTTTATTGCATATGCCCTTATTAGCATGCTTAAATAGACCCATACAATTGCCTTTGTTCAATGAATACTATACTGGCAGGTACTTGGGCTTAGGAGTTGAGACAAAGTTCTGCTAACTAGAATATGCATATGCCTCAGCTGGCTGCTCACTCTCAAGCCTTGGTTTTCTTTAATTTTTCTGAAATGTCCTTTATCTTCTGTATTGTGTATAAACTATGTTAGCTACTCCAATGATCCTGTAGAAGGCAATTGGTTCACTTCATAATTACTAAAAGGTTCAGTCTATTTTTTGAGAATGGTACCAAAGATTATTAAATGACTATAAACTATAGTAATATCTTATTGTGCACTTGAATGGCTTATATAACTATGTTGCATGGCCCTATTTGAAGCAGGCAATAGCAAGAGGATTAAAGGACCCTTCATTCCGTGTGATTCAAAACCACTTTGCAGTCTCTGGAAACTTGGGAGATGTTGCAGCAAAGGTCTACTCTGGCTTTAAATTTATAAGAATAAAACTGCTTGATAAATTCATTTTTTTGATAATATTCTTTGACAATAATAACACCCAAGGTATAAACAATACACACATGGTTGCTCTCCATGCATATTTATTGCTAATATAAACAAAGGAATTTATGACAGTTAAATCAAAATCTTTTCTCATGGAAACAGTAGTCTTGTTTCTGATGCAAGATTCATTTCATTGGAAATCAATGTAAGGCTTCTTGCTTACAGCTACCTCAAAAAGGCGAATTAGATGTTTAGCTTCAGATTTCTGGGGCTTTAAGCAAATAGATTCAATTCATGAGCAATAAGTGCAACCATATCTCCTCCAGATGAGTCAATGACAGAATCTCAGGACAATATTCTGGTTTACATGTCTTACGCAATGGAAATATAGGAAATATAAAGTTTTGCTTAAATTGTGATGTTTTCAGCTGAGCTCGTTGAGCTTCATTCTCATTTCTTTTGTATTCAAGAACATTCCAACTGAAATTTTGATGCCATCCTTTCAAATCAAGAAGCTGTACTTCCTTTTCAACTCCCAATGGAATGCCTTCACTAAATAATACTAAATGTCTGCACATGATTGAAAAAAGTAGTAAGGCTTTCCAAGTTTGTAATTGCTAAATCAGGCTTGTGTGTTTCTGCAGAAGGATCTTCCACATTCCATCGATGGAAAGTAGCAGTGCCTTACAAGAGATATAGACTTCAAGACTGTCAAAGAAATGAGGTTTCTTCAATTAGCCCTAGGGCATACTTCAAAGGGTGTATGTTGAAATTTGGTAGCTTGGAAGGTATTTCCGAGTGAAAAATCCCTGGGGGTTTTGTGGTTGAGTTTTGGGTTTTGGACCCAAAGGAGTGGGATTGGAACCCAAGGAAAATCATTTATAATTCCAATTTAATTATGAGTTGGCTAAAATGTCAAGTTAGCTCAGGTCAGCCAACAAGGCCAAGGGACACACTGCTTGGGGCTTCACACCGCTTGGACAAGTATAAGTAAGGCCAAAGGAGAGGCTAGTTGACAAGTAGTGACATTCTTCTTGTGTGTAAGGAGGCTAAAGGACCTATTCACAGACAACAACCCTTGGAGAAGACTATAGCTGCAACAGTAGCGAGGAGAGGAGTATATTCTTTTTGAGGCTGAGTAGGGCTGTTTGGACAGCTAGAGGACAGGCCACAGCTTCCAGGAGGAGGCCACAAAAGAAACAACTTTGGTTTGAGGGTTGGAAGAAGGCCATGAGTTGCAGGTCTGTGCAATAGCAGCAGAGGAGTTTGAGTGCAGGAAGTCGAAGCCATTGCCTGGCAGGCATGCTGTAAGTGATCCGCAGTAAGGAAAATAGAAGGCCGACGAGCTGCTGAGCCTGTTCTAGGACTGTTGTAGGTTACAAAAGCCACCCCAGCCAGGAGGGCTGAGTCAAGGGGTGTATACGGCTACAACAGTGAAGAATAAGGGATACAGGAGGTTTGGAAGAAGGCTGTGTTGAAGTTTCTAAGTCTACTAGTTAGAAACCCTCCATGCACTTTACTGATTTATTCCTACCTACTTGTTCTGTTACTTAACAAGTTATTTACAATGTAAATACTGAAACTAAACACTAGTGCATGCTCAACATATTACGGATCAACAATTGAAGGAAACAAAAACAATCACACCAAATGACACCATTATTTTTGGACCAATGTCCCCTGAAAACCAATGCGGGAAAACTGATGCAACTATCTAAGGGTTTTCTTATTAAGCAATTTCAGAGTACAATCTGGGTGCCAAATTTGGCTTACCCAACAAAGAATTTCCCCTGTAGTAGTACCTCTCAGTCTGAGACAAATGTCTCAGCTGAAACCCCAGATAAACCTTCCGGCAGCTCCTCAGCTCCAATCTGCCCCAGAAACCCCAACATTTGCCTTTCTAGATTGTTAGCCTCTCTTTGCCCAACGCTGGCCCTGCGTCACCCTGAATGCGCTTGTGTCAGCCTCAAGAGGCCCTGCGTCAGCTTTCTGGCCCTTTGCATCAGCAATGTTGGCCTCTCTGAAGCATTGCACAGCTCCCAGTTGCCTTTGTGTGGCACTGCGTGAGCCCTGGCTGCTACTGCGTCACTCTCTCTGGCTCATGTGCTGCTCTCCCGACAGTATCTCTGCCTCTTTGTACTCAATGCCCCTTAGCTGCAACTCCGATCACTGATTCTATCTCTCTTAGCAAACCCTGCGCTAGAGAATAGAATGACTGATCACTCTTGTGTGTTCTCCAAATGACCTTGAAGCCTCCTCTTATACTTTTTCTGTTGACATATCAACGACTGAGATTAAGTCCCTAATCAACGACTAATATTAGATCTAGCTTGATCCATGTCTTTTGGACCACTCTAACACAGATTCATATTAATACACATTAATATATTATTTTCCCTAAGTTTAGACTTAGGGACTCCATTAAAAATATAAATTATTTTAATATCTCCTGATCTATTTAGAATTTGCCCAAACCCTTTCTGGATATTGGAGATCTCATGTGTCCCAACCTCTCCACCAAATTTCATGGCTAGAGCACATCCGATGCTACCCCAAATCAACAGGCTGAAGGTTAGTAGGGCATGCCAGGAGAGTTGCCAAGTCACGAGGAAGCTAAAGAAGAAGGAGAAGGGCAATTGAAAGGAGACAGCTAGTGGAAGTGAAGGGACAACAAGTCTGCCAGTTGGGTAGAGAACTTGTTGAGTGATCTGTTAGCCTAAAGGGAGTTGATTGGACAATTTGATGAAGGAAAGAAGTGCCCAATGATCTACGACAGGTAGTTGAAAGTGTTGGTGGGAATGGACAACCACTTGTCTAGGTGGATGAGCACTGGAAGGACTCAGCCCTAGCCCAGGTACATTGTATAATTTACTTTGTATTGTATTTTGACATTGTATAGGGATTGTAAATGGCCACTTTCCATAGCACAGGGGCCTTGAAGATTTTCTTATTGAAGGACTACTAAGTGTTATTTTTTGTAGCTTGGACAAGTGTTCTAGTCTCAGGTGGTATCTATGAGGCTAGAAACACAAATGGATTAATTATCTCCAATACCCTGAAAAAGTTTCTAAGGAAAATTGTCTTAATGAGATTTAATTAGCCAGTTTAATTATTTTCTTGAGTCTATCATATGAAAAATGGTTAATCAATCGGGATTAATTGAGACAAACCGATTTTTCTCTAGTGGCTTCTAGAAAAGTGATTTGAGGAAGTCAAATTGATCTTAGCCATCGATTAGAGATAGATCATGGTTGTTGATTGCTCAATGAGAGATTATAAGAGGAGACTGGTGGGGCCTTCCGGAGATCATTCAAACAAGCAGATTTACAGTAATAGCAAGGGCACAGTGATAGCATGGAGAACACCAACAACGAGGTTTCAGCAAGAGAAATTGAGAGAATTTCCAGTGAAATTCTTCATAGAGATTCCAGTTTTTGGAGAGGAGGCCAAATTATTCTACAAGAGGGAGGTCGAATTAGCCAGTGGACTTGGAAAATGGCATCTGGCAAAAGTATCCAAGTAGAAAGGCTAAGTCAGAAGGTTCAAGGTCTGGCCTCAGGCGAATTGCCAGTTTATCCACTGTGAGTATCTAGAGGCTCATTTTTATTGCCAGTTGCCAGAGCGATTTCTTGGAGGCAATGCGATTGGGTTTCTGGAGTTGCTGGAGGCAGAGAAATTCACTGGATTGATTTTCTAGAGGCAATGCGAGCTTTAGGAAGAGTTAGTGCAAATTTCTAGCGGGAAATGCAAGTTCACAAAGGGTGAGTTGCAGAGAGGGTCAAGTTTGTTTGCAGAGAATTTTCCAGTCAAATTTGGCCAGTAGAGGTGAAGGAAAATAATTGTCGGAGCTTTGCTTGTAAGAGGCAAGCAATTTATGACTTATTTAATCCTTGATTTGTTGAAGAATAATAAAGCCCTCATTCGCAGCACTGGTTTTCCCCGCGCTAGGGTTTTTCTAGGGAAAATTTGTCCAAAAATATTGATGTCTATTATTTTGTGTGTGATATTTTCTCAGTTCTTGTGATTTCATTTTGGTGAATTTGTAGTGGTTTTTAATTCAGTATTTGTTGTATAAAATTTACATAAGATAAATAATCTTTTAATGATAGGTGAATAATAACCAAATTAACTGCA
Source organism: Pinus taeda (assembly GCA_000404065.3). NCBI lineage: Eukaryota > Viridiplantae > Streptophyta > Pinopsida > Pinales > Pinaceae > Pinus > Pinus taeda. The sequence continues at coordinate 161,089 of APFE031239863.1, read as the reverse complement.
ACGGTTTTAAAATTTCACATGGTATCAGAGGAGATATGAGAGAAAAAAAGGCTCAACATAAGCACAAGAAGATAAAATAAAGGGTTTATAAAACCCATTTTGACTTCTTTAGATTTATTTGGGCTTTGCTTTATTTTTCAAGGTTCTTCAGAAATGGCTTCAACAAGATTAAGTGATCAAGGCAGATTGGATGGAGCTTCTAACTTTGGTGTCTGGAAAGCCAAAATTTGTTTTTTGCTCCAAGTACATCTTCCGCTGCTTGGAAGATCCCTGTTATAACGTCGACAAAGCATCCCACATCTCCTTGGCAATGTCTCTGCCAGGGATGTGACAGAGTACATGATCCTTCACTCCGTCGAGGATCATTCTCTTGGTCTTCACCATTTCTCCCTTGTACTTCTTGAGCGGATCTGGATCCGTAGGTTCAACTACCTTGTTGTCGATGTAGATCTTGAGAAAATTCTCATCCCGAAGGGATGACATCCTTGCCTTCTAGATCACATAGTTGGATGCACCATCCAATCGATCCTAATCTCTCAATCCACTAGCTGCCATCTCTACCAATCGAAAAAATTCGAATGACCTCCTCTCTCTTGCTGTTGCTCAGAAAATGAGAATTCGAATTCCCTGGCTAGGAATTCTCTTAGGAAGAAATTCCCTCAAGTGTCTCTTCTTCTCTCTGATGTCTTTCTGCTTAGCCACTGCCTGTAGAAAACTGTGTCACACTAGAAACCGCTCTTTGCTAAAGCTACTGCTGCATTGCTCCTTCTGCCGCTGACAGATTTCGATCTGGAAATCCTACCTCTCTGTTGACTCACTCAGAGAGAGATTTACCATGAAAATATTGCCCCCCTGACCTGAACTGTGCAGTCCCTTTGGGGATTCAATTTGTTGCCTCTGCAGGAATTTTGAACTCCCTTCTTCCTTTAGCGCTGGGCTCTTTCAACACTGCTCTTTTGTTTCACTCGCAACTCCGATACCATGTGAAAATTTGGCTGCCCAAATTTCTACTGCAGCAACTGATTATGTTTCTTCTATTTGTTAATTACTGAACAAAATTATTTACTATTTCCTATAGTAAACACTGAAACTAATACACTACAACCTTCATCATTTAAATAAAATGCAGAAACAAGAAGCTAAACAAGAAAGAAATACAACACATCTACACAGTTATTTTTGGACAAATGTCCCTAGAAAAACCCAGTGTGGGAAAACTGGTGCAACAGTTGAGGGTTTTATTATTATGCAGTAGTAATTCTGAATACAATATCTGGATGCCTTGTTGGCTATCCAATATAGAGAATATCACTGACAGAGAGATGAGTGAGATTACCTCACACTATCACTGGAAATCCTGGTTGATCCAACCACTGAATGACTGCCCCTGGTTGCCTCTGTGTAGTTACTGCATTAGCCCAGCATCACACTGTCTGGGGTCTACATCACTCCTTTCGAATGATCGATTTGCCTTTGAGATTATGACTTCTTCTCTCCCAGTCTTACACCTCGGCTTCCAGCTACAGAAATCGATCCCTCTAGAAAATTTCGTATCTCCTCAAGGCTCTACATTGCCTTTGTGTGGCCCTGCGTTAGCCTCTTCTAGCTCTGCACTACCTGTCCCAAATCTCTCTCTGCCTCCTTTGTTGAATATTCTCGGATCAGGAGAAATCTCCAACCGAAACTATCCTTGCCCCTCACTGCAAAATCTCACTTTGAATTTCTCACTGACAGCTGCTCTGCTTCAGAAATTCGATCTTCTAAACTCTACTCGATGTGTTTTCCAAGTGCCCATCGATGTCCTTCTTATAATCTTACAGTTGAGAACCAACAACCCAGATTAGATTCTAATCAATGGCTCAGATCTTTTGGACTCGATCTTCGTCTTCTTCTAGAAATTTCACCCACAGTTTAGATTAATACCCATTAATTATCTTAATTTACTAAGTTTAGACTTAGGGACCCATTAAAAATAATTAATTATTTTAATAAAAATCTGTCCATGTGGAATTTGCCAAAATGATTTCTAGGAATTGGAGAATGCATGTGTCTAAGCCTCCCAACAAATTTTGAGACTTAGAGCACATCCGATGCTACCAAAAATCAACAAAGTGTCTATGTCATGGTCTTGGTACTCGTCAATTGAAGATTTAGAAGAAGAATTTTGAATGGGTTTTCCTCTCAAGAGGTGAGAGGTTTTGGCCCTGACTGACAAGCCTACATATTGTGTCACTTGTCTTTTATTGTGCATATTGGTAATTGTCTTGATGAAAAGTACACAATAATAATATAATGAAGAAAAGATCATAAGCTAAGAAGTAAAAGTATATCACAAGCAATTATCAAGTAGAGAAATCTTTTAACTATCTATGCCCTAGATTTCTCAACATGGTATTGGAGCTTAGGTGCGAAAGTCAAGAAGGGGCATTCAAAGCAAGTAGACACATGAGGATCGAGCTTCAAAGAAGGATAAAAGCAAGTCAAAGAACACCAAGCAAGCAATCAAGATCTACCAAAATCCTAGATCGAAGGAATATACTCTAGCAAGAGTCTTGAAATCATCTACAAGAAGGAAGCACGCAGAAAGACCGAAACCCTATAAGCACTCTAGAGATCACACATCACCATAGAAGTGGAAGCTCTTCAAATCTAAGGAAGGTTAGATCAAAAGGCAATCTTCTCTCTATTGAAGCAAGGATCTTATTTGAAAGGGATCATCTGAGGCAACAAGTTCGTAATCAAGTTGAAGATTCTATCTTCTCAAGTATCTTTTATTATAATCTAAGCTAGTAAAAAGGTGACTTCATGTTTCAAGGAGAACCAAAAGTTGGTTGGGATATCAAACTTCCTTGTATAAAAAAGAAGGATAGGTATAGTCCTCGAAGTAAATGAAGTCGTTGATCATGCCCATGGAAAGGTCACCAAGCCATCTGAAGAACAAGCATTATCTGGATACATGGAAAGGGATCTCAAGGCTCAAAATATTCTTAAGGAGTCTATCAAATATCCTCTCATTTCCTATGTTGCTGTGTTGGAGACATCTAAAGAAATATATGATAAGCTAATAAAACTTTTCTCTAAGAACACGATAGAAAAGATCATATCACTTAGATCTGATCTATATAAATTAAAGGTGTCAAAGGATGAAGGGATATCGTCGTGTTTTCAAAAGCATCTCAAATAAAAGGGCAATTGCAGGATCTAGGAGAGATGGTATCTAATAACGAACTAATCTTTGTTATTCTAAATGCATTGACTGATGAGCAAGGTAACCTGATATCTACTAGTGAAGAGGAAACTATCCCATTCATCAGATTATGGTCTCTCTGCAAGGCAGAAGAAGATAGGCTGAAGAAAGAAAGTAATAAAAGCTCAGATAGAAGGGATCAATCGGTGACAAGAAGAAAAGGGAAATTTGGAAAATTTGATCCTCCAAAGAAAAAGAAGAAGAACATGACTAAGAAAAGCTGCTATGGTTGTCAAAAACTTGGGCATTATAGAAGAGATTATCCTAAATGCAAGAGGGACAAGGAAGAAGCCCATATTAAGGAAGTGAAAGAACTTGAGACAAAGAAGCTTAAGAAGGAAGAAGCAGAAAGATCTCTACTATGATTGAGATGATCTTCTTCACTAGAAGGTACTTTTCACTTATAATTTATAGATAGGAAGCAATGTAAATAAGATAAGATGCATCAGATTAGAAAGTAGCATCATGGTAGAAGCATTAGAAGTAAGAGCTCTTGACATGGGAAGGAGAAAGAATGTCTAGAATAAACGCTATTGATTATAAACAATAAGGGCTCTTGGAAACCTCATTGATACCTTCAATAATACTTATAGAAAGAAGTAGCGGTCATCATTGGAGGGGATCATCATAAGAAAACATATGTTGGGTGAGGATATGAAAGATCCTCAATGTTTCTCTTATGGAATCCTCATCAAAGGATTCACCGGTCTAGAAAGAAAGCAAGAAGTTTCATTAGGAATTCCAACTCGTGGGATTCAAGAGATGATGGTATCATGACATATCAGGAAAGCAGTTCTAAAGGATAAAGTTCTTTCATTCAAATGAAGCTGCGACAGGAAGTTTGGATGACCGAAGGAAAGATGAGGTATGTATGCCTACAAAGATTATTATGAAAGTCATGTCTTATGGTTGTAGATAATATGGATCACTATTTTCGTCTTGGGAAATATGATCATGAGAAGAAGGGATCTCCTACTCCGAAAGATTACAGAAAGGCATAAGTCACACTAGATAAAATCAACTTAATATGTTCTCATATGAATCATGAGGAAAGATGACTACAATTGAGCAACTCTGATTAGAACATCCTGGGAATAAAGTGTGTGAAAATAAAGGAAGAGGTCGTGAAAGGAAGCAACAAAGGTAGAAGGCCTTCAACATCCAAAGTCCAAGAAGATTTGACTAGAATATCTCCTGGAAAGATATGAACACTCTGATGGAAGTTGGAAAAAGATAGAGTCCCTTGACAATGGATATCTGTGGGAGATGTGTCAATCTTCATGCAGGATGCTAATACCTACAAAAGATGTCATCATGTTTGATTTAAGTGTTCATTTGATTTTTGAACTAATATCTAGATGGGCTCATGTAGGACTGCCTAAGGGAAGATCTGTGGATGGCTTCCGGAAAATATGGCATGAAGGCAAAATGACATAAAGCAAAGGCCAGATCAAAAATCTGATGGATCACTTTCTGATGAGATGAGGAGATGACTAACTCATGGATAAAAGTGATGGATGGTCTATTCCCTATAAAGGTGATCCGAAAGATGAAAACTCGACAAAAAAAATTGATGACATCGAAGAAAAGAGGAGTTCTTCAGGCACCTGATTGTTCCACATGAAGAGTTTTTGTAGGTCCCTAGTTAAGAGGGAGCCTGAAAAGAAGTTTCTTACTTGGAAGAATCTTGAAAATTCCTAAGCCAAGAGGGAGCTAAGGTACATTCCTTTTTTGGTAGGAATGAGTACATTCCTTTATTCGAATATGTCCTCCCTATTTGAGAGAGAGAGATAGACATGTCATTCTAGTGTTCACTTGGGCAGATAGAATGGAGGATTGGGTAATCATTTGGCATTCGATACTCTTTGGGGATGAGATAGGGCATCCAATGGAAGATTAGTCGTGGAGGACCGATATTCTTTGAGGGATGGGGAGTCCAAGATAAGAATAGTCCTCATGAAACATATCTTGAGAGAACCCGAGTGGGGTATGTTTCGAGAGAGACAATTATGAGGTTGTCTATAAATCATTGGTCTCACTAACATTGACCTCAAATCTTGTGGAGATAAGGAGTTGTTGGTCAAGGCCTTGCTATATAACAATGCTAGTTGATATGATGCTATACAAATGAGTTACCGATCCAAATTCTTCTTATGAGAACTTCTTCAGATTGAGAAAGTCCAAGTACCAGTATGAGTACCTCCCTAGTTAAGAGGGAGCGTTGAAAAGTGTAACTAGGTTCGGTCTTCATAATGACATGTAATTATGATTTTATGTAATGAGATGTAAAGAAGAAAAATAAAATTATTGTATTGACTTGCTTCATGGGTTTCATGAGCAAGAGATTTTAATTTTGAGTCAAGACTCCCATTGAGAGTCTTTAGGATTTATTTGTCATCTAGTCATAAAATGTTAAAAGTCATTTTCATGTAATGAAGTCATGTTACACTATGTAAAAAGTCAAATTTGTCTATGTAAAATATCCTCCATGACCTTGTCACTTATCCTCTCCAAGTCGGCCTACAACAATGCAAGAACATGCTAGAAGAAGTCAACCTAACCTCTAGGGATCATGTTAGCCTAAAGGACATGTGTAAAGATGTATATATAAGCCACACTTGGCCTCACTTAGGACAAGCAACTTGACAAGCATTCGTTGAAGAGGAAGTGTGAAGAAGAGGGTATCAAGTGAAGTATGAAAAGGGATAAGAGAAGTTTCTTCTGGGCAATACTAAGGAATTTCTTCTAGGCAATACAAAGGAGATTCTTCTGGGCAATACGAAGGAGTTTTCTTCTGGGCAGTGCGAAGGAGGTTTCTATTGGGTAGTACAAAGGAGAGATTCTTCTGGGTAGTGCGAAGGAGAGATTCTTCTAGGATCAACGAAGGAAGGTTTCTTTTGGGGTTATTGTTTTGAAGAAGAATTGAAGGCATCAAGTAGAGATTGAAGAGAAGCGGTATAGAGACTAAGGTTTTTGATCTAGAGACAAAGATTCTCTAGAGATAGTCGAGAAGAGAAGTGTGGAGACTAGAGACCGAGATCATCTAGGGAAGGCAGTTTAAAGTATAGAGACTGAGTTTCTCTAGAAGTAGCCGAGGAGAGTAGTTCGAGATCAAGAAAGGAAGTCAAAATGAAGAGTCAGAGCATCAAGGATAGTGGCAAGGTTCTTGAGAGGATACTAGAGTCAAGTATCTATGTCATGGTCTCGATTCTCGTCAATTGAAGTTCTAGAAGAAGAATTTTGAATGGGTTTTCCTCTTAAGAGGTGAGAGGTTTTGGCCCTGGTTGACAAGCCTACATACTGTGTCACTTGTCTTTTATTGTGCATATTGGTAATTGTCTTGATGAAAAGAACAAAATAATATTATAACGAAGAAAATATCATACGCTAACAAGTAAAAGTATATCATAAACAATTATCAAGCAGAGAAATATTTTAATTATCCATGCCCTAGATTTCTCAACATATCGATGGGAGGAGGCTCGATATGAGAGGAATCACAATAATGGATGTGTCAATGAGAGGATGAAGGGTGATTCAAAAGTCCTATTTGTAAGAGAGACTCAATTGTGTGGCTTTCTTGCTTGGAAAGCAAGGTGATAGGTTCTTTAGGAAGGGTCTAGAGGATTCTTGAGGCTAGGGTTTGGGAATGTATCTTGTAAAGATGATTCCTAGGCCTAGAAATCCTTATGGAGACTTGGTATTTATGTGGTCTTTGTGGAGGTGGGGTTGTAAAGTTGTGGGACCACACAAGATCAAGTGGACCAAGAATTAGGTCAAGTAAGTGGAATTAATCAATCAAGGAGGGGCTTGACCTAATTGTGGAAGGGAAGAGGATCAATGGACAAATCTTCTTAGGACAAAATATAATGATACAAATGAGGTCACTAGCCAAGGGAAATGTAAGGAAAGAAATGATCCTTGGGCTAGGGCTTGCAATATCTCGATATTCCACAGTTCGAATTTCGTGAAATTTGGAGGGCCTCTATAGGAAACCCTAGTGCAGTAATGGACAAGAGATATGTCTTTTGATGGCTAAGACATGAGATAAGTGATGTCCTAGATGACCTATGGAGGCTAGGCCTAGAAGGAGGAGAGGTGAGAGAAATATGTGTTTAAAGTGACCACCAAATGAAGAGTCAGTGCCTTTTCCTTTGGGAGAGATGGAGTTAGGAGAATTGATGGTTTGGAAGATGTTTACCCAATCAAGGAGGTCTTCAAGCAGCTTCGCATGGCATTAGGGCATGAGAGAAACTACTTGAGATCTTTATACTTTGATATGCAATAATTGATGATTTGTCAAGATGTATTTCAACAAAATAATCTTTAGGAACATTCACCCATTCATACATAGCCCATGCAATGACGTAACACTATAAAAGATCAAAATTTCCACACTTCCGCATAAGAAAACAATGAATTTCAGACTTGTATAGCAAAAATCCCAGCAACATTCATGTGACAAAGTAAATAACAAGAATAAGCATGAAAATATTACTTACATGTACGAAAGAGTATATCCAATCATCATGTGATGCCAATAATGAAGCTCCAAGACAAGATAAATAGATCCAAACATCAAAATTCATCCATAACTTCCAAACCCGTCTTCCAAAAAGAAATCCAAAATTCTTAATAGCTACTAAATCCAAATCCAAGTGATGATGATGAAAGTGAGTCACCTCGCTTGCATTTATACAATTACTAATGAGTTCAATTTGCCTAATTTGGCCTAATTGAGCCCCAAATAATAAAATAATGTGCAATAATAACATCCTTGGTGACAATCTCACCAAGATAGCTCAATAACACAATAATAATCCTCTCAAGAGCATCGAATGATCAATAAAGTGAGTCATTGGGCCTTTGAGGAGGCCTAATGAAGTTCAGAGTGTGCCATGATGTGAGAATGGATCTCAAACATAGTGGACAAGGGGTTGGCCCCTTGTTTTCCACACAAATCCCTATGGTGCACCCAAGTGGGTGTGACGGGCACAATGACATCCTCATGGGTCTTCAAGTGGATGAAAAGTGTCTGTAAACCATCTGTAAGGGCTAGGATAATGACATAAGCCCTTATCTGGACCCCAGATCTTCTGCCAAGTGTGTGGTGCATGTGTGGAGCCAGCTGGGCATGGTGAACTAGGTGCATCATCCTCATCCAAAAGTGGAACACAAGCAATCAATGAGTGGTACTGGGATCCATGAAGTACTCTTTGCTATGATGGAGGCCCATGGCTCTCAACGCTCACCTTACAAGTGCCAATGTGGCCCTCTAGAGGGCTCGGACCCTGTATAGGGAGACCAAACCCCAAATGGAGACCCACCTACAATCCTGCATAAGATCCAATGCATCCTCTTGCCCTCCAATACAAAAGATAACTAGAATAATCAAGTAAAAGAGCTTACAAGTCATGGAACCAATGAGGCACTTCATGGTGGCATGCCCTTCCATAGTGGGCTTTGGCATGTACAAGTGTCTCCAAGCTCAATAAAGGGGTTAATCAAAGACCCTATTAGGTGGTTTCATCCTTTAAAGGAGGTGACATGTCCATGGTACATCCCTCAAGTGGTAGGTGGCAAATGATATGGTAATGGAACGAAGTGGGGATTAGGGGAATCATCCAAACCACATGTCATGGTACAAGGGTAGCTATAATAAGGGAAGCCAACACCTGGGTATATGAGTGTAGGGGGGAGAAAATCGTGGTACATGAGATACCCTGACCTTTGTTTTTCCACTCTTCTTCATATGCCTTCTGCTTTCAATTGATTTTTCTTCATAACTGCCTAAAGCTCTAGGGGATGAGAGCATGTTGTGTAATATATAGCAGTGGGAACCCCCTTAAAGTGGGGCAGTTCATCGCCCACCAAGGGTTGGGACAATCATGGGTTCCTTAATGATGGAGGAGGTTCATCTAGGGCCCATAGGAACCAGGGTGATGGCCATGGATAAGGGGTAGAGCTCATGTTTGGCTTTTGCACATGTGCTAAATTTGTATGTCCTAGCCATCTTTTGCAGTTTGTGGTACATTTCCTGTTGAGAGGCCAAATTATGTTTTTTCTCTTCTCTTTAGTTGCATCAACCTCTAGGCATCGTTCTAGGCCTGACCCAAGGTGTGGACAAGGGGAGGGGGAGGCTAACCCTATGTGGACCCAGTGGACACACGTGGAACTGGATGGGGAAAGAGATGAATGGGGCAAAAACGAGTGGAAGGGAGTGATATATATGGTATTGGGAAGCCGGACCATGCAACCAAAATTGGGTTTTCCCATAAATTGCCAATCCTAAAGCTAATGGCACCAACATTGGGTTTTCCCATATATTGCCAATCCTAAAGCTAATGGCCAATAATGTAGATCCCAGTGGACTAGTATACAAGGCTAACCATGAAACCGGGTAGTGGAGATAAGAGTACAAACCTAGCCCACTCTTTCCGTCAAATTCCCTCGCTAATCCATGCCCAAAAGTGGCCTTAACAAATAAGGAAATTTACTCAACTATACCAATGAAAAGCCATACCTTCGGGGTCAGAAGGCCCACCTTCAAACATAAAATCATAACAAGTAAGCGAGGGACCAAATGGATAGCTCAAGTGGCAAAGATAATGGCACATCGAGCTATTTGGTGGCTGCATGGGGTTGGTCGCTGCCGACTGAGGATCATTTAGGAGAGTTTTTTTTCCTATATAGATGACTCAGAGGTGGTGGGTAATAGGCCATAACTTTTGTGTCTTGTGCATTGATCTAATTGATGATATATTCCACTGTGTAAAAGTTGTATAGAGTTAGGCATCTTCAGTGTGTTTATGTTTCTTAGTTAAGGCATAGGCCAGACCTGGGGTGCGTGGATTTCTAATAGTGTAGGAAAGTGTTATGTGAGTTTAGATTGTTGCCTCCCAAACTTGCACTTAAGGTTATAAATCCCTGAAGGCAAATGAATCCAAGAGGGAATTTGAGGAGGGTTCCCAATTTTATCTCGACAACACTTCCTCTCACTTATGTCTGGATCTCCTCCAATAGAAGGGGGAAACCTTAGGAAAGATTTATAATATTCTTTAAGGTATATATGAAAGAATAGATCAACACCAATCTAGTTAGAGCGATGGAGTCCTAGTCAAAATTCAAAGAGCGTTCAAAATATGAATAAAGGGATGTGTGACTACGTTGTTGTTAACCAACCATGTGAACTGATTTCAATATGCATAAATTATGACAAGGGGCCCTTCCAAAGGCGCATCTACATAGACAATAAAAACATAGTAGTAAGGACGAGTTTATCATGAGCTTAGAACAATAAAGACAACAACAACTTCTCATAAGAACAAAAATGAAAACAACATAACCTTAAATATTGATCAATGGAAAAGCAATAGAACACAATGAAGGTTTCACCTTAACCTTTTCCCTACTTTGGAAGTAAAAGCTATCCTTGAAACTAGTGTTATTAGAATCGGTAGAACCGGACAATCTGACTGCTTTGAGCCCTAAACTGGTCGGACCAATGGAAAGGAACTAGAACAAGCTGCTTTGGTATCAAACCTACTTGTTCTTGTATGATCTTGGCCTTTTTTCATTGGACGTGCCGATTCCATACAATGTGACCAAGGATGTTCTAAGCGCAATTTTTAAAAAAGGAACAATAATGGAAGTAAAAGCTACCCTTGAAACTAGTGTTATTAGAACCGGTAGAATCGGACAGTCTGACTGGTTTGAGCCCTAAACTGGTCGGACCAGTGGAAAGGAACTAGAACAAGCTGCTCTGGTATCAAACCTACTTGTTCTTGTATGATCTTGGCTTTTTTTCATTGGACGTGCCGATTCCATACAATGTGACCAAGGATGTTCTAAGCGCAATTTTTTAAAAAGGAACAATAATTTATGAGTGGGGCAGCATAAAATTCAAGCCTAGAGCCCTACGATTGCTATCAATTAATGGTAACATTAAATTCTTAAAGTAAAAGGATGAACATAGAAAATTCTATTTTCCATTTTCATCCTTTTACATAAATTTTAAACATTATAGTTAATTGTATCAGAATGATTGAGAGTGGTTCCAACCTCATTGGATTTCACATGGAAAAAGTAGAATTTTATATCCCATCGAAAATCCAACAAACAACCATTTTTAGAATTTCAGGATTGGGGGGATTGCAATTTCCACTGGACTTTTTCATGTACGAGGGTATGGAACTAGCATTCAACCAAGAGCACCAAGTCTTTTATGTACCTTGGTGTTAGTGGCATTGATTGTTGAACTCCTCTGTCATGGCCCTATAAAAATGTACCCATCACTCAAAACAAAATCTTGACTTGACATGTTAAGCTTTTTCTATCTTATTTTAATGCTTAGAGGGTGATATTGATGATGAAGATCCCAATATAGGTAATGATTTTGATGATATATATGTATTTGTTGTAGCATGATTCTTTTTGGATGTTAGAGGCCATCTAGAGCCTATTTGTTGATGTATTTTTGGTTCATAGATGGCTTGCACAATTGTTATTTTGGTTATATGCACCCTTATATGCTATATAAATGAGAACTTTTGCATATTTGTGTATAAATGGTATCGATTCATATGGATGCACATGAATAAAAATGCTTTTCTTAATTTGAATATTTTATCTATTTTTCGGTCAATCGATTTTTTGTTCTAGTTTTTTCTATATATATACACATATCTATGGGCTTAAAATCAACAATGATCTTGTCTGCATAAAGAAGGCTAAATATTTTGAGATCGATCTATGGTTTCAAATTCAATCAGATCATTATCTTGTCATATTTTGGTGTGATTAGTTGCTTGGTCAATGGCATAATCACATTAGTTCCTTGTCTCTATTTTGGAACAATCGCTTCATTGTACTTCTACAAAGAGCAACTGAAATCCATACACATATGGTTATTATCTATTGTTGAGAAGCTTCAGTTAATGACTTATGGTAGCCATGCTCTAGTATTGTGTGTGTAATAAGGATTGGGTAAAATCAAGAATGAAATTGCATCACTTGTATTGGGTTTAGTTTTGATTATCGTTGTTTAACCTTGCGTGAAGTGACTCCATGAGCATTTTTAATTGCGATTGTGATTAGTTTTGAATTGGGGTAATGTATACACATGTGGTTCTGCGTAAAGTTCCTTTTGTTTTGTTATCTATTTCGACACATGATTGCGGTCTCTTGTGAAGTCTAGTGCATAATGGATGTGATTGGGTTGATGTTTGATTTAAGGGCATAATCAATTAATGCAAGTATCTTCGATTTGGTACATCCTCAAATTTCGGAACCGTTAATTCGGTGTCTAATCTGATCTGGAGCGATTGTGTAGTGGCTCTTCAGTGTGATGGTTGTCGCAAAGATCTGATAAAGGCATATTTGAATGTGGAGCAATGTGTGTGAACGGAATAGATCGATTATGTTGAAGTTTCTAAGTTAACTTAGCTAGAAAGCCTCCATGCACTTTATCTGATTTATTCCTACCTACTTGTCATTTTCCTTAACAAGTTATTTACAATGTAAATATTGAAAATAAACACTAGTGCATGCTCAACATATTATAGATTAGCAACTAAAAGAAACAAGAACAAACACACCA
>APFE031239863.1:128802-145393 GCA_000404065.3 Pinus taeda | reverse complement strand
CATCCATCTGATGAAGACTCCATCCTTGCGTAGCAGCAAGGGCTATGATGGATCGGATGGTGGTATATCGAGCCATAGGTGCAAATATATCGTCATAGTCAATTCCTTCCTTTGAGAGAAGCCACGGGCAACAAATCTTGCCTTAAACTTTTCAGCACTCCCATCAGATCCATGTTTAATCTTGTAGAGCCATTTAGCGGTGACAACAGATTTGTCCTTCGGTCTTGGGACCACATCCCAGACATCGTTCTTCATAATAGCCTCATATTCTTCATGCATAGCATCCTTCCAGACTTGATGCTTGATGGCTTCCTCAAAAGATCCAGGTTCAGATTGTACAATAGTACTCATGGCAACTAGATACCCTTGGTATCTACACGGCTTCTTGCTTTCTCGGAATGTCCCCCTTGGGGCAGCATGACCCTCAGCTTCTTCGAGGGTGTCCCTGAGCCATGATGGCCTCTTTCCTAGAGAAGGGGAAGGATCAATAGGGTCCATTGGCCCTTCAACATCAGGCATAGTCTCATCCTGGGGTTCTTCCAGATTTCCAGGTCTTTCTTCATGATTTTCTTCAGATCTAGGAAGATCTACTACTTTCTTCAGGGAAGCATCTTCGTCAAAAGTGACATCATGGCTTATCTCTACTTCCCTTTGACCAGGTACATAGACTCTATATGCCTTAGAAGTCTCACTGTAGCCCACAAACATTCCTTTCTTCCCAGTAGCATCCAGCTTACTTCTCTTTTCTTTCGGCACATGAAAATAGACAGGACATCCAAAAATTCTAAAATGTGAGACATCAGGTTTCTTACCAGAGAAAACCTCTTCGGGAGTTTTGGAGTCCAAAGCGGAATGAGGGCATCGGTTTTGAATGTACACAGCAGTATTTGCAGCTTCTCCTCACAGAAACTTTGGTAGACCCTGGTCACATAGCATGGCACGGGCAGCTTCCACAATAGTCCTATTCTTGTGTTCAGCAACACCATTCTGCTCAGGAGTATATGCAGTGGTAGTCTCCCTCTTAATGCCAGCTTCTCTGCAAAAATCTTTGAACTCATTTGACTCATATTCAGTGCCATTGTCAGTCCTCAAAATCTTGATCTTCTTTCCGGTCATATTTTCCACCAAGGCTTTGAAGGTACGGAACCACATGAAAGCCTCATCCTTCTTCTTCAAGAAGTATATCCAGGTTTTGCGAGAGAAGTCATAGTAAATGTCATATAGTAAGAACATCCCCCCAGGGATGTTACAGGCAACATACCGGAAAGATCAGAATGGACTAGTTGCAATATCTCAGATGTCTTTGTGACACTTGAGGGGAAAGGTCCCCTTGTATGTTTTCCTTTCAATGTGAACAATTAAATTCAACATCGAGAATGATCAAGCCAGCTTCTTAATTCATAGACAGTAAAACAAAGTCCACAATACAGTGCAACGATTTATGCAATTTCAAGAAATGATACTATGCCACAATGTGACAGTTTATTTCCATACCCACTGTCTATTGATTAGCAGTACAATGCGTCAGAATCTAACCCACTGCATTAGGGTTGACTTTCTAGTTCCAGAATTCACAATCTGTATCTTTAGTTGCTCAATTAATAGTCTTGATCGAAACCCTACCCACAGATATAAAACAACCCTTACAGAAAAAATGATATCTCGGTTCCAAACACCTTAGTAAGGTGGCTGTGTTGCAGTTTCAAGGTTCGATCTCGTCCACGTTCCCACAAAATAGTTCAATTGCCAATTCTGCTAACAGAATCTTATTGAGTCGCCTTCTGCTACGTGTTCGGTGCTTGTCGCAGTCGCTAAAACAGGAATCTGACTATGCTTGATTTGTCGTATGGGCCCGCAATTCATCCGCAGTCAACAGCTAGTCCCCGAAACCCTTGCGCTAGGGTCGCCTACTATTGAAAACGTTACAGATGATCGCATGCCAGTCCATTGTCGAGACTCACTTCAATTACGGGAAATCTCGCTTTTCTAGAGAGGTCACTACGGGAACTTGTCAATGCTTTCATTCTACCACCGGAGTTCTGAATTGGTCTCTACTCAATTTCAATGGTCCGAATTTGCCCAGAATTAATCACCAGTGAATTCCTAGACCCTTGCGTGGCCAGATGTGTACCCGATTTATCTCTTACTTGATGCGTCAGCTTCAGCGTAGCCCGTCTATGCTCCAGAACGATTCGCAGGGCTATGTTAAAGTAATTATTCCACAGACGTGAGCGGATTGCCTAGAAATTACCCTAGGTCAGTTCGGGGGTCCCTTCTAGCTTCAGAGCTTGAGTATCTGCCACAAACGCAGTATTTCCAAATCACAGAAGATACGTCTGTCCAGAAACTCGGGTATTCCACAGGAGAAATCACCTTCCTTCTAATGACTTTAGTTTCCAATGCAGGGACTCGTTTTTTTTTTTTCTTCAAAAGTTTGCTTCTTGCTATGCCAGAACAGAGGTAAGAAAGAAGAAAATTGATAAGAAAAAGGCGTCCTCAGAGCCTCGGGTTAAATTCCCTGATCAGCATCTTTGCTCTGATTTCTCCCTTATACTTGTTTCTAACAGCAGCAGAGGCATTTGATGGAGGTTCTTGAATCTTCCCTGTCACATGATCTAGGAGATCATGATCTTCCAATTTGAGATCTAATATCATCTTCCAGGCATGGAAGTCATCACTTCCAGTCAGCGTGTCATTCTTCCTGAATTCAAGACTAGTGGAACCCATTTCCTTCGATGATGATTGCTATAGATAGAGTTTGTCTTCACCTCAGCTCTGATACCATGTAAAGTTTTGTAGATGTTTTATGCTAAGAGCAATTTCACTTTTATCACAGCAATCATACAAGTAGTTAAGCAAAATGCAGATAGAACATATAAGCAGATCTTACAGAAGACAAATCAGAAACAAGAAAAATGTGTGTGTTCGTTTCGGGGGTCAACAGGATGCTTCAACCAGCAAAGTCTCCTTTGGTCAGCCAGCCCAGCATGTGTCACAACAACCCTCCAACCAGTAGATGAGTCAACCCAAGTCAATTCTACAAAAGTCAACGCTGTCCTGAAAAGTCAACGCAGGGGCAGCAAGCTAAAAGTCAACGCAGCAGAAAAACGGTCAACCCTTTGACCTCGATTTTTGTGCCAGCTAGTACGGCCTTCAAAAATCGAACCTTCCACCAATTTTCAGCTTGATTGGACCAAGCGTTGACCAAAGTCAACGCTGGTCAAACTTTCTGCGAAACCCTAGCAGCAGAAACCCTAGCGGCAAAAAATCCGTACGGTCTGTCCTATTCGTCCTTCCCACGTGTGGCTGAAATTCGTCCTCCAGGTAGCTCGTACTCTCTAAGATGAGAGAGGAAGATGTGAGTTGTGTTGTGTTGAAATTCTCTCCAACTTTTCTTGTATTTATATACATCAATGAGGGTGTGTGACACATCTGTTGGGCATGTGAGCCTACATGACAAAACTGGCTGACCTTGCACATATAATTTATTAAGAATAATAAATTCAAAATATAAGTTCTGCTCATTGGATTAAGACTATTTTTATATGGATTTTACACCTCTCAGAAAGAGGAATCCAACAAAAATATTAGCCTCTTAATCTGAGCATCAGAACATGGAGTTTGGACCTAGTTGTCCAAATTTAACACTACCCAATAGAGAATTTCCTTATCAGTAATACCTCTCAATTTCTTACAAATTTACTGGCTGAAACCCCGGATAATCCTTCTTGCAGCTACTCAGCACCAATCTGCCCCAAAAACCCCAGCGTCTACCCAATCTGGATTGCGCCAGCCTCTCCTAGCCTAGCGCTGGCCCTACATCAGCCCGAGGAGGCCCTGCATCAACTCTCTGAGTCTCTGCGTCAGCTACGTTGACCTCTTTGGTGCTTTGCGTAGCATTTAGCTGCCTCTGCGTGGCCCTGCGTGAGCACTGGCTACTCTGCTGCTCTCTCGGCACTATCTTTGCCTCTCTGTCTCTTTGTACTCAATGCCCCTCAGCTGCTCTCCGATCACTGATTCTATCTCTCGTCGCAAACCCCACTCTAGAGAATAGAATGACTGATCACTCTAGTGTCTTCTCCAAGTGACCCTCAAGCCTCCTCTTATACTTTTCCTATTGACATCTCAATGGCCGCGATTAAGTCCCTAATTAGTGGCTAAGATTAGATCTGGCTTGATCCATGTCTTTTGGACCATTCTAACACAAATTCATATTAATACACACTAATATTTTATTTTCCCTAAGTTTAGACTTAGGGACTCCATTAAAAATATTAATTATTTTAATATCTCCTGATCTGTTTAGAATCTGCCCAAACCCTTTCTGGGTATTGGAGATTTCATGTGCCCCAACCTCTCCACCAAAATTAGTGGCTAGAGCACATCCGATGCTACCCGAAATCAACACTCCCTCTTAGTGAGGACTGTGCTCTAGCAATACTCCTTTCTGAGTATTACTCTAATCATCCGACATCGGTACCTGTGCTGATGTTAGGCCTTCTTGCCCAACATCCTCTGCACTCCTGCATCCTGTACTGCGCCCATGGTTCTGCCACTGCCACTGCAGCATCTGTACGACAGCTCCCTTCGCATATGTGCTGCTGCTGGTCCTTTTTCCCAACACTGCATCCACACTGCACCTCTTCTCATCATGCTGCATCGTGCTGCCCACTGCTGCACTACAACTTAGTTACTGAGAAGTAAGTAATTGATCTCCCAATCTGACCTCCTTATTGGGCTAGAAGCACCCACTGATGCTGAAGCCCCCTCTGCTGCTAACAAGTGCTCCCTCTCTGACCTATGCGCTGCTGCAACAACTCCTTGCATCTCGCACCGTTACACACCTCTCTGTGCCTTCCTGCACTGGTGCAACACTCATGTGCCTCTCGCACTGTTGCAACCTGCTAGCCTTGCGCTGTCTCAGGACTCCTGCATTGTAGCTCTCTCTGTCGCTTCATCTGCATTTGTCTCCACTCGACTCAGCCAGTCCTGCTACTCCTCTTCGGGGTTCCTGTAGCAAGGTCTAATCCAAGAGGTTGGGTACCTCAAGGATCCTTCCCCTCATCGCCTGTAGTCCGCTTGACTACAAGTCGATGTCTCCCCACTTCTTCTCATGGCACAGTCATCGAAAACTTCCTTCTCTACTCGTGCTGGCATTGCCTTAGTCTCGGAAGACTCTCCCTTACTCTTCTTCTTTGGACACTAGGTCACATAATGACCTAGCTCCCCACAGTGGAAGCACTTGATCTCGGAGAGATCTTTCTTCTTCCGTTTTTGCTGCTTTCCCTCAGATGCTAGGGCCACATCTTCCTCCTCTTGCTTGACTTTGATCCCCTTGCTGCTGCTACCTGTCTTCGACTGCCCTCTGATCTCTTCCTGGCAAAGAGCTGCCCACATCTCGTTCCAAGGTGGAAGTGTCCGTTTGCCCAGTATACTCTGGACAAATACCTCCTAGTCTTCTGAGACAACATTCAAGGCTGTCCTCACCATTAGCTCTTGATCCAGTGTCGCCCCTATAGTAGTCAACTGATCTCGGATCTCATTCAGTCCTCCGAGGAAGGTGTCAATCGATTGTCCCTTCTTCATCTGATATGACCTCATCTGATTCTCAAGCAACATTCTTCTCTGCACAGAAGTATGTTGGTATAGCTTCTTGAGAGCCTCCCACATCTCAAATGTCGTTTCCTTCTTGGCTATGTGTGGTACTACATGATCCTTGACCCCGTCAAGGATAATGCACTTGGCCCTCACCATCGCCTCCTCGTACCTATCATTATCACTGGGGTCGACTGGGATACTATTACCTTCAATGCAATGTTCTTGACACGATTCCTGTCAAGCACGGATAAGGTTCTGGCCTTCTAGACTGCGAAGTTCGATGCTCTGTCCAGTCTATCCTGGTCTCTTACTCTGTGTAGTGCCATGATGTTCCTCTACTTCCCTCCTGGAAGTTCTCTGTTCGACTCCTTTGAGTCCCTACTTCCCGTTTGGAAGTTCTCTTTTGGACTCCCTCTGAGTCCTGATTTCCCTCCTGGAAATCCTTCTGCCGCTTGTTGAGATGCCCCCTACTCTCATCGTCTTTGTGCAACTACACCACTGATCCGAGTTCCTAGGCTAGAAACCCTTGATAACAACTCCTTTGGCCCAGCTCTGTCAGGTACTGTTCTAACTATAGTACCTCCCTAGCTCCACTTTGCAATATTCCTGCAGCCTTCTAGATCCGAGCAACTGCCTCTTTGTGAACTGTGTCAGCCCCTCTCTGGCTCACGCTGGCCCAGCGTCACCCCGGATGGGTTTGCATCAACCCTTGGATGCCCTACGTCAGCCCTCTGGCCCTATTCGTCAGCAACGCTGGCCTCTTTGAGGCTCTACGCAGCTCCCGACTTTCTCTGTGTGGCCCTAGCTGTCTCTGCGTCACACTCCTTGGCTTCTATGCTGCTAGAAATAGCTTCTGTCACCTCGGGACAACTGTTTTTTGCTGCTATTGCTCTGGTCAGCTGATATCTTTTAGTCCTCCTGTGATTTGCAATCACCCTCTGATACCATGTTGAAGTTTCTAAGATTACTTAGTTAGAAACCCTCCATGCACTTTATCTGATTTATTCCTACCTACTTGTTATTTTCCTTAACAAGTTATGTACAATGTAAATACTGAAAATAAACACTAGTGCATGCTCAACATATTACAGATCAACAACTAAAAGAAACAAGAACAAACACACCATATGGCACCATTATTTTTGGACTAATGTCCCCGGAAAAACCCAATGTGGGAAAACCGGTGCATCTATCTGAGGGTTTTCTATTAAGCAATATCAGAGTACAATCTGGGTGCTGAAACTGGCCTACCCAACAAACAATTTCCTTGGTAGTAATACCTCTCAGCTTTTGACAAATCTACTGGCTCAAACCTCGAATAATCCTTCCAGTAGCTACTCAGCATCAATCTGCCCCAAAAACCCCAACGTCTGCCCAATCTGGATTGCGTTAGACTCTCCTAGCCCAGCGTTGGCCCTGTGTCAACCTATCTTGGCTTGCGTCAACCCTAGGAGGCCCTGCATTAGCTCTCTGAGCCTCTGTGTCAGCTACGCTAACCTCTCTGGTGCTCTGCGCAGCACTTAGCTGCCTCTGCATGGCCCTGCATGAGCACTGGCTGCTCCTGTGTCTGTCTCTCTGGCTGCACTGTTGCTTTCCTGACACTATCTCTGCCTCTCTGTCTCTCTGTACTCAATGCCCCTCAGTTGCTCTCCGATCATTGATCTAGCTCTCTTAGCAAACCCTCTTCTAGAGAATAGAATGACTTATCACTCTGGTGTCTTCTCCAAGTGACCCTCAAGCCTTCTCTTATACTTTTCCTGTTGACATCTCAATGGCCGAGATTAAGTCCCTAATCAATTGCTAAGATTAGATCTGGCTTGATCCATGTCTTTTGGACCATTCTAACACAGATTCATATTAATGCACATTAATATTTTATTTTCCCTAAGTTTAGACTTAGGGACTCCATTAATAATATTAATTATTTTAATATCTTAATATTTGTTTAGAATCTACCCAAACCCTTTCTGGGTATTGGAGATCTCATGTGCCCCAACCTCTCCACCAAATTTCGTGGCTAGAGCACATCCGATGCTACCCCAAATCAACAGATTAGATATGATTGATTGCCATACCTTGGTGCGTAAAGTGATAATCTTTGAAGCGATGTAATGCGATCCATTACATTCATTTCTGTAAACATGTGATGCGATGTTTGGCATATTCTCTCTACTTTGGATCATATATTGCTGCAATAGCCTATGATCTAATTTGCTAATAGTCCTTGGTCTAAAGTGTAAAATTGTGTTCTAGATTTCTGAGTGATGAGCTGTTAGGTGCAATGAGGGTGTATAAGTGATTGACATGGTGATAGATGTAGTGTTACGGGCATTTGTGTTGAATCGATGAAGTGGTAGCATAGCCAAATGTCTTGAGTTTGAAACACCCCTGGCTCGCGCATGGGGAGATTGTTGGGCATTCGATAATGCACTGCTCCTCGTGTGTTTTACAACATGTGCTTAACTGCCTCTTAGGGATCTGTCAACTCTAGTGATGCGTTTGTGTACTAACACCTACAGGATTTGGTGTAACAAAAATCATGATTCCAACGCACACCTCATGATGGATGGTTTCCTTTAATGTTCCCATAAAGAGGACTAACGAATTATCCTCTCAAACGTTCTTTACCTTGAGACTGAACTTTTGAAATTGGTGAATGTTCTTTGTAATTGGACATTTTTGTCAAAGATTAACTAGTTGACTTAAGAATGTGTTGCTTTTAATATGCTTGTAATGTGCTATCAATTCCTCTGTAAAAATGGAGCAAGATACAATAGATTTTTTTTTCTTTTCACAAAGGCGTTGATACCATACAAAGTAATCTTATTCTAAATATATGAATTCCATATTTACCTTTTGTAAGGTTGCCACTTGGTGTAGATCATAGTATTGCTCCATCTGAAATATCCATGTTATAGGATCATTACTATCAAACTAACTCATATTGATCTTTTGAATGAAGTAGTTCCTTGGTGCTGACTTGAAGCCCTAATGATGTGGATCTTAGATTGAAAAACCCTGATTCTGTTTCTGTGATTCAATATTTGTGCTCTCCAATTGTGATAGAATATTCCCCATATGTGATTGAGTTTCAACACAAATGTTCTCCTTATTTTCATGATTTCTTTGGATCTCCAAATCTTGTTTAGAAATTCTCTCAGAGAAAAGCTTTTTGATATATTTTACTGATCCTTACACCTATGGCAACTGACTTTCCAACTTGGATACGTAGTCGGTAGTACTAGACAACTATTTCTTCATCAGTGATGGATGTGCTTTCCAGAGGTTTAAGTTTGAAGTAATTTTTGAAGCACCCTTAGGAGCCATGTGTGTAAATAATAATGCTTTTCTTTTTCCTCTTTATCACAAATTTTGAATCACCAAAAATTGATCTTCCATTCAAAATTCATGCCAATTGTAAGCTACGTACCATTCATAATGCTAATTTGTAAACTATATAGATGGCTGACATTTGTCCTGATATATCTTTAATATTTGAGCCCTTGTTAATCTGAAATTTTGCATTGTAGTACTCTGATATTTCTTCTCTACAATTCCATGGTTCTGACCAAAATTAGATGTTCAAAGCAAAAGTTTTAGTAATTTTCCCAAAACTTGCTGATTTGTGGCCACTTCCCAAGAGTGAACTTGAATACAATGCACTTTCACTGTGAATCCTCCTTTTACAATAAATAAAATCCAAGAAAAGCTATGATAATCCTAAGACTAGGTCTCCTTGGTATATATTCTATATATAGGAGACAAATGTACAATTATAATGAAAGGGTACAATGAAATGTTTTAGCCTACATAATAATATAACAATAGAAATGTGATAACTCAATATCTAGGGCTTAATAAGGGGTTTTAGGGTTAACATGGGGTTTGGTTGCAAGTAGTCTTTCCAGCTTAAGAATATCAAAGGTTTACGGATATTAGCAAAATGTCTAGAAATATTAATTTCCTTGACATTCTTCATGTCCTTTTCTACCTAAACATATTCTTTAGAAACCCTCTCTTTGTTTTGACTGCTGACTCACTATGTACATTTGTCTTTTTATTTTTCAGGAAGAAGTCTGGGAAGTTGGTGGACAGCTTATTGGTCTTTCTCTTGGTGTGATTATTCTTGTAAGTACTTTAACAGTCTTTCACTGCTGGAGTGTCTTGCACAGTGGAAATGTCGACAGTGATGAATTTTCTCTGATTATGTTGTTATTTCAGTGTCAATACTCAGAATGTTTTACATTGGCAATAGTTGGCTGGACGGCCTTGACAAACTGTTGAAAAATCAATGCAGGCTTCTCCTCAGCTGCTAACCTCATACCAGGAGGTTGCTTTAACATGGATGAGTCTGCGATTGTTGCACCTTTGGCTACGTTATCAAACCCTTGCAGTTCTGAGATTTTCTACAGTAAGTTGTGGAGAAATTTTTCTTCTTAAACTGCGGGCTGCATATAGGCTTCTTTGGTTTGAAACTTTGATGTCTAAAACTTACTTGCAATCTTGTGCTAGGGTTTCATTTTTTGTCTTTTTGATAGTGCGTAGCATCTCTGTTCTGCAGATAAATCTCAAACGTGCACGTCTCCTGGTTGAGCGTCATGTCTCAGGCTTTCCTATTCCTGGTAAAGAACGATATTGTATTTTCTTCAATTTTGTACATTTTCTGAAAATTACTTGAATTATTCTAATCTTATCTCTCTATTATCTATAACTTTCCATGTATGTATGTTCATCTAACTTGCAATTTAAGTGGCAGGTGCTGATGACTGCAACAGACAGGAAAATATCTTGATCTTTGAACAGTTATTAAAACCTCGTATCTATTTTGGTTGTTCTCTAGAAATGCTGATTGGGACAAAGATGTCAGGGAGTAAGGTACTTCACATGGACTAGACATTTCCAAATTCATATCTCTGTAAGCCAGTTTCTCTACATGATAACTTATTCGCATCAAATGTTTGTTGCATTGAATCACTGATATTGTCCTCAAATATTATCAAGTTTACAGTCAAATTAGAGTTTGGCTTAGATCTGACCATATTTTGCGATACCCATTATGGTAAGCAGCCTTGATGTCTAATCTTAAGTCATTCCAAGATGTTTGGTTTTTAGTTCTTGGGGTTTTCTGTCACTACTAGAAGTAACATATCCCCTGGTGTGCCACATGTCATATTTCCATGTTGAATTTTTGACCCTGTTCCTTGTACTTGATTTTTTGTTCTCTGTACATCATAGTAAGGAAAAAAAACCAGGTAATCTAGAGTATGTGTCAATTACAGGTGATTCAATAAAAAAACCATCAAACAGAGATTCCCTATACCCTTTATAGATGAAATGCCAGATTGGTTACAGGGGAAAATATATTTCCCTGAATAAGAACTGCACTCAGGATACTATTAGATCTGTGTATGGTTAAAAGATGTGGAGAAAATCTGTTTAAAGGATACTACTAGATCTGTGTATGATTAACAGATATCGAGCAAACAATCTTCAGAACCCATGAAGCCTTGAAGGACATTTTGAATTTAATGTGATGTCAATCAACTTAACCAATGCACTAACAACATTCTGGGGAGCCATTGATGAAATACTCCAACCGTAGTTGAGGAAGTTTATGCTTGTCTTCTCGGATAATATCCTTATCCAAGAGAAACGTTTGAAAAAACACCTTAGGCACGTTGAGAAAGATTTTAAGGCATTGGAAGAAAATCAAATTTATTCTAAGATGTTCAAGTGGACATTTGGGACAAGGAAATTTGAATATTTTGTTGAATTTTGGTAGCTGCAGTCAGTATTCCTTACAATACAAGTCAGCACTAAAGAAGATGAAAAAGAGGAAATTTAAAATTTAATTGTTGAATTAAAATTTTTCCTTCAAAAGTAAGGTCGGCTCCAAATTGTTTAGGTCGGCCCTGCCACATAGACACATCTATTCAGGCACCCTAAGCCACTATATATTGGCACTCGACCTCCCTCACATGGATCAATTCGGATCTCATCAATCCATCTAATCTTCTGTTCACATGTGCCAAGGAGGAAGTCTTCTGAGGTTAAATCAAGCTTGTGGAGATCTGTTTGACCAGCATTGATTGAATTTTCTTAGGTAGGATTTGACCAAATTTCTGGGGAGGGTTGACCAGAGGTCTGAGGCAAGTTGACTGAGTTTCTGAGGCTGTTGCAGGAGGCCAAAATTTGGCCCTGTTGACCAGGATTTGACTAAATTTCTGAGGAAATTTGACTGCATGTCTGAGGCAGTTGGAGGAGGCTGAAATTCGGCACTGTTCACCAGATTTGACTGAATTTCAGAGGAGTTGCAGGAGGCCAAAAAAGCGGTCTGTTTGACCAGGTTTGACCTATTAAATTTTGTGGTCAGTCTGACATATTTTGACTGGGAAAAATAAGATTGTACTTTTGTTGAATTGAATAATTTCTTCTAAGAAAAGGTTGCTGGGTTTTTTTCCTTAGGGCTTTCCCAGGGTAAACAATTGTGCATCTTGTGTCTGGCTGTCTCTTCATGATTCTACTGCTATTATTTGTTTACAATAGATATTTTCTATGCATAATTGCTTAATGATGATTGCAACACAATAAGAATTAGTTAAGAAATCATTGGATGTAATTATCAGTCTAGAAGATCATGAAAAATCAACATGGTATCAGAGGCTAGGTTGAAGATCAACCTTGAAGAAGCCAAGTTTGAGAAAGCTTGTTTCAAGTTATTCTACTAGGGCTTGTTGGCATTAGCCTCATTTCAGGAGACCCAATCACACAAGAAACCTCAGACCGTCAAGAAGAAGATTGCTCGAATTTTTTTGTCTGCTGTTGAAGGCTGAAGACGGACAAAATTTTGCAACAAAAGGTGGAGAAGGCCTTCGTCTAACTACAGGTGGACCAAGTGTTGATTTTTGGTAGCATCGGATGTGCTCTAGCCATTAAAATTGGTGGAGAGGCTAAGGCACATTAGATTTCCAATACGTAGAAATCGTTTGGAGAAATTCCACTCGGGTGAAGAGATTAAAATAATTAATATTTTTAATGCCCCGCTAAGCTTAAACTTAGGAAAATTAAAATATTAATGTGTATTGATATAAAATGGATGAGAAAGTTCTAAGAGACGAGGATCAAGCCAGATCTAATCTTAGCCGTTAATTAGGGACTTAATCTTGGTCATTGAATTGTCAACAGGGAAAGTATAAGAGGAGGCTTGAGGGTCAGTTGGAGACACACCAAGAGAGATCAAGAATTTGATTTTCTAGGGCTGGGTTTGCTGAGAAAATCGAGTTAGAGATCAGTTGCAGTGAGGGGTAGTTCAACAAGGGATTTCGATCCAAGGTTGAAGAATACATATCAGAGAGGCAACAAAGAGCTGGAAGAGGCAACGCAGAGCCAAGGAGGGCTGACGCAGAGGCTAAGGAGGCCAATGTAGAAGACACAAAAGCCAAGAGGCAGATGCAAAGGACGTAAAAGCCGAAGAGGCAGATGCAGAGGACGCAAAAAGCCACAGAAGCTGATGCAGACAACACAAAGGGCTGTAGAGGCTGACGCTGGGTTGAAGAGGTTGCGCTGAGGAGGTTCTGTGGGGAAAACTGAGAGTAGATCAGCCAGGAGAGGGTGACGTAGTTCTAGAGAGGGTGACGCAGTTTCAGAGGAATGCTTGGAGTAACTTTCGCTGTCCAGCACAAGGAACATTCAGAGTCACTGTGGGATTGTTCATCCAGTTGCTGATTTGCTGGAATCTCTGTCTTCGAATAGAGGTACTACTGTTGGATATTCTCTGAAGGGTGAGCCATTTCTGGCACCCTAGATGTATTTAGAAATATGTATAATAATCCAAACCCTCTATATGCTGCACTGGTTTTCCTGAATTGGGTTTTTCCAGGGATGATTGTCCAAAAATAACGGTGTCCCTTGTGTGATTGTCTCAGTTTATTTCAGTGCATGATCTGTATATCTGTGAAGGTTCCATTTGTGTTTACTTCGACGTTTTTGAAATTAAATAACTTGTAAATGTAAAGAACAAGTAGGAGATAGTAAACCATAAATTGCAGTAGGGGTTTCTGATGTGTTAGATTCAGGGAATTTTCACATGGTATCAGAGTGATTGTAGATCATAGGAGTTTGAAGGCACCAACCAACAAATTTGAGAGTTTGCAGCAGAGAAGCAATTGTCCTGAGAGACAGTGTTGTTCCAGAGCCAGAGACGCAAGAGGACAAGTGATGCAGAGGCTCACACAATGCCTGCGTTAGCATTTTGAGCCAAGGGAGGAAGACACAGTAGCTGCGTCAACTGTCCAGGTCAATAGATAGGCAGATGGGGGGCAGATCAGACCGACGCAGTGCCCAGTCATCTTTCTCAGCCAAGAAGGATTGACGCTATGGCCAGGAGGACCTGATCCAACTCTCACTGTGATTGCACAAAGCCAAAAGGGCTCAGATTCTTCAGTTGCCGGGGCTAAGGGAGCTTTGTAGATTTTGATTTAAGGCGCTGGTGGGATGTTGTGTCTGTCAGTGCAAAACGGTGTCTAAGGAGACTGAACCAAGGTAGAGGGAAGCACTACCTCGGTAGATTTCTAGCTAAGAAATCTAGATCCCGGTTGCAGCGACAAAAGAGGATTGGAGAGGAGTGATATGACAGTTGGCCAGAGGATTTCCGAGAGGGAAATCATGACTCAGAGGCAGTCTAGAAAAGAGGAGTAGAGATGGCAGTGAACGGTTTTCCGGATCATGATAGATTGGATGGGGCTTCCAATTTTGTCATCTGGAAGGCTAGGATCCTGGCAATCCTAGATAAACATCGCATCAAGGACTATGCCTTGAGAACTGTAGCTGCCCCAGTTGACCCTGATGCGAATGAGAAGTATGAGGAGGCCCAGGCGAAGGCGAAATGCATGATTCTAGACGAGGTCAAGGATCATGTAATACCACATATTGCTGAGAAGTCAACAACAAGGGAGATGTGGGAGACCCTGACCACCTTATACCAGGGCTCTTCCGTGCAACGGAAGATGTTATTGGAGAATCCACTGAGGTCATATCAGATGCAGAAGGGAGAGGAGATAGATCACTTTCTTCTCAGGCTACAAGGGATTCGAGACCAACCTACTTCCATGGGGTCTACACCGGATCCAGAGTTCATGGTCAGGACTACCCTAAATGCAATCTCTGAGGAGTGGGAGGCATTTGTCCAAAGCATTTTGAGCAGAGAAACTCTCCCAAGTTGGGAGGAGATGTGGGCAACTCTTCGACAGGAAGAGGTCAGGAGATTGACCAAGATGGGGAGTAGCAACAGGCAAGCTTGAATCAAGAAAGAGGAGGAGGATGTAGCTCTAGCATTTGTGGGGCAACAGGGGGTTCAAAAGAGGAAGAAGAAGGACATCTACAAGGTCAAGTGCTTCAATTGTGGAGAGCTGGAACATTATGCATCTTAATGCCCCAGGAAGAAAGGCAAGGGAGAAGCTTCCGACTCAAAGGCAGCTCCAACAAAGGCGGAGGAGGATGTCGAGACTGATGATGATTATGCCATGAGTTCTCATGCACCTCTAGAGAAGAGGTGGGGAGACATAAAGCTATAGTCGAGAAGACTACAGAAGTGAGGGCAGGATCCTTGAGGTGCCCAAAATCCTGGATCACATTTGGCTATAGGAGCCCTTAACGACAGTATCATGGTGATAGGTGTTGGGTGGAGCAAGGTGTGATGGAGCGACGAGGCAATGCTAGAGTGCAGAAGTCTGTAGTAGCACAACAAAAGTTGCAGCAATGTGAGAGGCACAAAGGTCTTTGCAGCAATGCAGTAGCAGCAGAGGTATATTCAACATCACGAGGCTTCTAGATTGACCAGGATGTCAATATTTGGTTGAAGTCAGTTACTTACTTCTCGGTAACTGAGTTGCAGTGTAGCAGTTACCAGTGGTAGTGCTATTGGTAGCATCATGCAACATGTTCAGAGGGAGCTGCAGTATAGATGTGGCAGTGGCAGTGGCAGTAGTACCGGAAGTAATAATGCAGGGGACGTGAGGCAGTAGGCCAAGCATCAACACAGGTATCAATGCGGAAGATCAGTGTGATGTTTCTATGGTGAAACATTATTAGAGCACATTCCTCGCTAAGTGGAAGTGTTGATTTTTGGTAGCATCATATGTGCTATAGCCATGAAATTTGGTGGAGAGGCTAAGGCAGTAAGGGCTCACACAGGGCCATGCAGAGGCAACCAAGTGTTGCGTAGAGCACTAGAGGGGCTAGCGTCGCTGACGTAGAGGCTCCCAGAGTTGACCCAGGCCAAGAAATGCTGACGTAGGTCCAACGTGAGATAGAGAGTGGCTAACACATTCCGGATTGGGCAAACGTTGGTGTTGTAGGAGTAGTTTTGTGCTGAGGAGCTGCCAGAAGGGTTTTCCGGGGTTTCAGCCAAGAGATTTCTCTCAAATTGTGAGGTAAAGCTGCTAAGGAAATTCTCTGTTGGGTAGGCTAGTTTCGACACCCAGATTGTACTCTAATATTGCTTAATAAGAAAAACCCTCAGATAGCTGCACCAGTTTTCCCGCTGTTGACCGCTGCGCGTCAACTACCCATAAGCAGTACACCCCCTTTTCTTCGCAAAAAGGGATAGCGCTTGATCGACATGTCCGTACCATTCGACAATCATCATCATTCTCTTAATCATATTAAGTTGTAAACCCAATCTGCATTTTGAATTGTAAATAATCTTAGCAGAGCTTTGTCATGTATGTAAATTGCCTAGGTGGACCTAATTTTTTAGTGATAATCTACATTCCGGAAGGTTTTTCGTCTCATTGATCCATGATCGGCAGAGTTTTCCTTCAACCTGACCCCAAAGCTGGAATTAATTTTGTCATTAGAGTCTTAGGAGAATCCTAGTGTGTTAATCTGCTAGATTATGTTTGGTCGCAGAACTGGGGGTTTATGAGGGTCTATGTCAAATGGGTTCTCCCCCTTGAGATGTAAAGTTGTAAAAGTCATGATGTAAAGTGTCTTG
>APFE031239863.1:19071-128314 GCA_000404065.3 Pinus taeda | reverse complement strand
TGGGATTTTTTCCTTTAAATAGGGTGCTAGGGGTCATTTGAGATCATATTGGATCTTGGAGTCTTGTGCTGAAGAAGATCTCTTGTAAACTTTTCTGGTGCTAATAAAGAAAGACTTTGGGGTCAAAAGCTTGCTGGTGTTACTCTCTTGAAGTGCTGTGAGCCATTTCATTTTCTGCATATCTTATTTTTCAGCCATTAATAACAGCTTAATGAAGAGTATTGTTGAGCATTGGTATCTTCTTCACATACTAGGGTTTGAATGGTATTAGGGTTTCTGAAGTAATGGCAGGTATCTCTATTGCATTGGAGATCTAGTATTATTTTTCTCTCTTTACTGATGGTTAAAGTGAGCTGTGTAGGAATATCTTGTTGAAGAAGATCAGTGGGTGTTTGGGGAAGTTCTCGGCTGAAGCAGCCAACTCCCACAAGCATTTTTTGCAGGGCCCAGCTAGTTTTGATCCTGAGTTAATCATTTAGTCTGTTTTCTGAATTGCATGAGAGATTTCTAAAAGCATTTCATTAGCTATCTGAAGGTTTTCTGAAAATTATTTGATGTAATTGACAAATTTGGCTTTGTAGAGCTATAAATTTTGAAAATTTTGATCAATTTGCAGGGTTTCATTTTAAGTTTTTTGCATATATTTTTCGGATTTTTATTTTCCATTTGTAGGTCTGAGATAAATCTTGTGGAAAATTAGTTCTTCTTGTTGCAGGCTCTCTGTTCTGGTTGTTCAAGGGTTCTAAATACTGTTGCCTTCAGACCTGTAATTCATTTGTGAGGGTTTGATCTGCAATAAATTGAAGATAAAAGCTCAAATAGTTTCATCAAGGTTCCTGGAGAGTATCTACTTGAATTGTGAGCTGCCTGGTGGGGTTTGCCAGAAATACCACGCAACCATTTACAAGATTCTTTACCATTTCTGCAATTGTTTGTCAACCCATTCTGCAAATTGCTTACCCAGCTCTTCCATCACTGCCTTTGAGGTGCCTTCAAGTTTATCACCTGCAGCTCCCATCATTGCTCCAGCCGCAGTCGTTTCTCTTTCCATGCGTCTTTCTTTTCTCTGTCCTCTCATCCCTCACGTGAATCCCCCTCATCTCTAGCATTTCGTTTTTTTAAATCCTCACGCTGGCATTAATCCACGTAGCCATCTTCATTGTTGTGGCTTCTCAACCCACAACCCTGTGCAAGCAGCAAACGGTGATTTGGTTTCAGTACGTAGAAGTCACCATTGGATGAGTATTTGTATGATTTGCTTGTGTCCATTCCACCTGCCGTTGCAGCTCCAACCTCCGTCCGCAGCCTTTCAAGTCCCCACGTAGGCGTACAAAAAACACAAAACGATTTTGTGGGTTTGCACGCAGTTCTGCTCCAGTCAGTCTCACGTTATTTCCTGAAGCTCTATCTCTTCTGGCCTGTCAAGCACGCTGCCATTCATGCATTTCAACCTCAGATAGCTGGGTTTGTATCTGCGCAGTTAAACAGTGAGCCAGATGCGTGAAGTTTTCCTCTTACCTTTCATTCTCTTAACCTGAAATATTATCACGCAAAAAAATATTCACGTCATTTCATTTCTTAGCATAGGTTTAAAGTGAAAATCGATTTCAATTTTTTTTCTCTGTTGTTTGGTTTAGTTTAAGTCACGTTCATTTTGATTTTATTTTGTTTATTAGTTTTAGTTTAATATATGCATGCGTTAATCTTTTAGGATCATTTAGATTAAAATTTCTTTTTTATATATTTCATTTTAAATAAAATAAAAATTTCATAAAAATCTTCTAGGGTTTTTAAGTTAGGGTTTTGGCTTTTGAGTATAGATTTTTAAATTTTGGATTTTTTTTTTTCTATAGTTTTATAGATTTAAAAATAGATTTTTTTTACTTTTTGTTTTGTTTAAAAAAAAAAAAATTCATAAAAATTTTAAAATTTTAAAATTTCTTTTCATGTGAAGAATAGATTTAGATTTTTCATTTAGTTTTAAATTTTTTAAATTTTTGTCTGAAAAGCATAAAAAATATATCGTGGAAAATTTTTGCCAGATTCAATATTAGCTCGGG
The DNA here is from genome assembly GCA_000404065.3 of Pinus taeda. Classification (NCBI taxonomy): domain Eukaryota; kingdom Viridiplantae; phylum Streptophyta; class Pinopsida; order Pinales; family Pinaceae; genus Pinus; species Pinus taeda. The sequence goes on along the minus strand of APFE031239863.1, from coordinate 126,254 downwards.
GATTTATCGCGTTTTATTTTTCCTGTTGAGGCTAAGATTTTGATGTGGGATTAATATTTATCTTTTACGTGATCTGGCATCCTTGATATCTGGTTAATGTTGAAATTTACATGGTTGTATCTTTCAAAGTTTATTAATTAAAATTTGCCAGATCATTGTTAAAAGCATTGTGAATTTACTGGATATCTTGCATTGTTCGAAGTTATTTGATGATAAATGATTGCTATGCACAGTTTACATTTCTGCAACATCTATTAGGTGATCGTTTTAGCATCAAACCCATAAGGCACTGGTCCATCAAATTGAACAAATCCATTTAGTGCTTTTCTCTTTCATGTTTCCCAAACCAACTGGTTCACAGTTGGTCGTCCATCTCCTTACAGGGTCTACCCCCCTTAGCCGCGGGAGACAGGCTTAAATGGAGAGATCGGGGATCAGAGTGAAAGCCCCCGGTCTGAGCGTTGTCGTGACCATCTGTGCGACAACACCCGCATTGGGTTTTTTTGGGGTCATTGGTCCAAAAATAATGGTGTCATGCGGTGTGTTTGTTCTTTTTTCTTTTAATTGTCGATCTGTAATATGTTGAGCATGCATTGGTGTTTATTTTTAGTATTTACTTTGTAAATAACTTGTTAAAGAAAAATTAACAAGTAGGTAGGAATAAATCAGAAAAAGTGCATGAAGGGTTTCTAAATTAAGTAAACTTAGAAACTTCAATAGGGTTGAGGTAGAAGGATAAGACCTATAAAAGGAGGTTCTCAATCCCTAAAATCCTTTTGAGAACTTGTATTCTCGAGTAGTCCTTGATAAATAGGCTTTGGTGAAGAATGGGACCACACGAGGCCAAGTGGACCCAACCCAGGTTAGGGGATGGATTTTGGCAACCAATGATGCTCTTAACCTGGCCAAGGTGAGGGGAAAGGATCAAATAAGAATTTTCTTCCGAAGATGTCAAATTGATCCTACTAGGATCTAGCCTTGGGAACACCTAGGCAAAACTTGACCCTAGAGCTATGGCTTGGGGTATCCAGAGATCCCACCATTGGAAATGCTTCAAATTTGGAGGAGAGCAAGGGGACCCACTAGTGCAACTGTATCAAGGAGATTGAAGTTTTCCTGTGGCTAGTTTCCTGGGAAATTGATGCCCTAGGTGACCTAATAGGGCTAGACCTAGGAAAAAGGAAAATAGGTAGAAAAGAGGGTTAAAATGATCACCGAGGGACCAATGCCTGATTCACTTGGGGATATGGAGTCAAGGATGATAATGAGGAAGGATTTAGTTTCTTGTTCAAGGAGGCTCCAAAAGTCAACTTTGTCCAATGTTAGAGGAAAGAGAAGAAAAGTGACTTTCGAGCATTTATACTTATACAAATGGTGCAAGCTTGTCAAGATAACATGATCTCTAGGACATTTCATTCATCTAATAATGGCCCATACAAAGAATAAGCTAAATAGACACATAATTCCACATTTTATACATGCAACAATTAGCCCTAATCATAGCGAATTTCAAATGTATGCAACAACAAGAAAAATAGTGTTAAATTTTCACTTACAATGTTAGAGAGTATATGCAACCAACATCACATTTGTAAATAAGAAGCTCCAAGATAGAAATAACCCAAATCCATACATAAACATTCATCCATCATCCAATAATAATCCTCCAAGGAAAAATGCGAAGTTCTCTAGAGATAGAGAGATCCCAAGTTAATTAATGATACAAATGAATCCAAATAACTCCTATTTATACACTAATTAAGAGTTTGATTTAGCTAATGGGCCTACATTAGCCCCTAAAAATAAAATAATGTGCAAATAACCTAACTTTGGTGACGAGCCCACCAAACTAGTTCACAAATGAAAAGGTAAGCCTCTCAAGAGGACAAATAATAATCTATGCATGTTGTAAGGCCCTCTAAGAGGCCTAATGAGGTCCATGGTGCCACAATGAAGAATAAGACCCTCAAAAGCAGTGGATAAGGGGTTGGCCCCTTGTAATAACCTGTGGTGCTCCAAATGATTGTGGGGGCACACAAGTGTCCTCATGAGTCTCCAAACAAGTTGAAGATGCCTGTAGGTTTGCCTCAAGGGCTAGGATGATAATGTAGGAGATGCCACATCATCGTAGAAGTCTTGAATCATCTACCAAGTGTCTGGTGTAGATCTGGGGCTAGTTGGCATGATGGATCAGGTGCATCCTCCTCGTCCAATAAGTGAACCAATTGCAATCTCTGAATGGCTGTGAGGATCCATGAAGTGCAATCTGTTGTTGTGGAGGCCCATGGCTCTTAATGCTCACCCTATATGTGCCAATGTAGCCCTCTAGAGGATTAGGACCCTGTATAGGGAGACGAAACCCCAATTGGAAACCATCTGCAATCTTACATAAGATCTAGTGTGTCCCCTAGGTTTCCAGTACAACAAGTCATTAGAGAAATCTAGCAAATGAGCTTACCTAATCATGGATCACAAGTGGTGACTTCATAATGACCCGCCCTTCCATAATGGGCTTCAGGATGTGCCAATGTCTCCTAAACTCCCAATGGGGTTAACCAAGTACCCTATTAGGTAGTTTCCGCTTCTAAAGGGGATAATATAGTCAAGGTACATCCGTTAAAAGGTGGTAGCATGCAGTAGATAGGTGAATATGGTAGGGAATGAGAGGGGGCAACCTTGGGTCACAAGCTGGGGCACAAGAGTAGCTAATAAGAGGGAAGTCCACACTTGGGTTTATAAGGTGTAGGAGGGAGCATGTTGATTTGGGGTAGCATCGGATGTGCTCTAGACCTCAAATTTTGCAGGGAGGCTTGGGCACATGTATTCCAAAGAACCCAGAAAGCGTTTTGGGAAATTCCACCTAGAGAAAATTTTATTAAAATAATTAATATTTTTGAATGGGACCCTAAGTCGAAACTTAGGAAATTAAAAATATTAATGGGTATTAATCTAATTGTGGGTGTAACTTCTAGAAGAAGATGAGGATCAAGATAAAATGATCTTAACCATTGATTAACTTCTAATCTAGGCTGTTGAATGTCAATGAGAAGATTATTTAAGGGAGCTTGAGGGTCATTTGGAAAATACATCGAGAGATCAAGAGATCGAATTTTTGAAGTGAGAAGTTCTCAAGAGGAAGTTCTGATCGAGGAGATTTCTTGTAGTTGAGGGGCATGGATAACATCCGGAGAGAGAGAGATTTTCTCACCCAGAGAATCATTAGCAAAGAGAGGTGAAGAGTGATCCAACAACTCTCACGCAGAGGCCGAGGTAGGGCCACAAAGGGCCACTTAGAGGCATTGTAGAGGGTGAGACAGAATCTGCGATTTTGCTAGGCATAGTCAGTTTCAGAAGTCGGGAGCTGGGGTGTCAGACCGAGAGGCTGAGAGCAGAGGCTCCAGGTAACAAATCAATCAACAAACTGGGTGACGTAGTGCCTAGAGAGGTTGACGCAGGGACTGCATGAGGACTGTGCAGAGGCAACATAGGGCTTGCCAGAGGCACTTCATCTAGTGTCCAGATCAGTCGGGATTTTCTCAGTGATTGTGTGAGGTAATCTCACAAATCTTTCTGCCAATATCTCTCTCTGTAACTGAATAACCCGAAAGGGACTTTTGTCCAAAAATAACGATGTCTATTATGTTGTATTTTCTTTCTTGCTCAGTCTCTTGTTTCTGCATAATATTTAATTAAGTGAAGGCTGTAGTGTATTTATTACAATATTTGCCGTAGGAAACTGCAAGTAATTTGTTTAAAGGAATTTAACAAATAGGAGTAATATCATCAGTTGCTGCAGTAGGGATTTCGGTTGAGGAATGTTCATAGAGAAATCATGGTACATGAGGTGCCCTGGCCTTTGTTTTTCCACCCTTCTTTATATGCCATTTGCCTTTTTATTATTTTCTTTGATTAACTGCTCAGGGCTCAAGGGGTTAGAGCATGATGTATAAGATGTAGCAGTGAATTACACCCCTTAAGGTGGGGCGGTTTATTGCCCACCAGGGGTTGGGACAATCATGGGTTCTTATATGATGAGGAAGGTTCATAGAACCTGTTGGAACCAGGGTGATGGCCACAATGATAGGGTAGGGCTTCATGTAATGGTTTTTTGTCCCAACCATCTTTTGTATTTTGTGGTACTTTTCTTGTGGAATGTGGCCATATATGGTTTTGACTTTTTTTAGCTGCATCAACCTCCGGGCTTCATTCCAAGCCATGACCCAAGGTGTGGGCAAGGGGAAGGGGTGAGCTGACCATATGTGAACCTGATGGAGGAATGTGGACCCGGGTGGCAGAAATGATGGATGGAGTAATAATGAGTGGAAAGAGGGTAATGTAAGCAGATAAGGGAGTGGGACCACACAACCAAAATCGAGGTTTCTCATGAAATACCATCCCTGAATTCCAATGTTCAGTAAAAGAGATCCCATGGGAGTAAAATCCAAGGTTAATTTCTAAAAGGTTTCTAGGGGACAGAAGCACAAACCTAGCCCATTCATTTCGTCGAATCACCCCATTAATCCATACCTAGAAGTGTCCATGATAACCAAACTACAAAACTCAATTTCAAAATGACAAGGCATACCTTTAGCTTTGGGAGGCCCACCTTCAAACATACGATCATGGCAGATGGGCGAGGGACCACATGGCCAGCTCAGGTGGCAAAGAAATGGCACAATTAGCTTGCTGATGGCTACAAGGGGCCGTTGGTTGCCGGTTGAAAACCATCTTGGAGAAAAAAAATTCTCGTAGGGATATTACCCACAGAAAGGTGAGTAATAGGGTCCACACGGGACCAATTGGACTCGAGGTTAGCTCAAGGGGATAAGATTTAGCAACCAATGATATGCTTGACCTAATTAGGGAGGGGAAAGGGATCAAGGAATGAATTTTCAATGAAAGGAAATGCAAGGATCACAGTGAGGTTTCTAGCCTAAGGGAACCAAGGGCAAGAATTGGTCTTCGAGCTAGGGCTTGCAATATCTTAAGATCCCACCTCGGAATCTCATGAAATTTGGAGGGTGTCTTGAGGACACACCAACACAGTTGTGGACCAAACATCGAAGTATTTGGATGGCTAGATTGTGAGATAATTGATGCCCTAGGTGACCTAGAGGACTAGACTTAGAGAAGGGGATAGGGGAGAAGGAAAATAGGTTTAAGGTGATCACCTTTGGGTGGACCAGTGCCAAATGTTTTGGGGAGATTGGAGTCAGGTAGAATTATGACTATAGACCTTTGAATTTTCAAGGTCAAGGAGGCTTCAAAGACAACTTCGCTTGGCACTAGGGCAGTAGTTAAAGCAGCTTCAAAGACTTATACTTCATTTTGCAAGATAGATGGCTTATCAAGATGAATTTCAAAAACATCCCTAGGAACATTCATTCATTATACATGTCCCATACATGAAGCATTCACTGTCCAGAAACAAAATTTCCACAACTTTGCATAAGAGATGTAGCAAATAAGCCCTAGTATAGCGAAATCCCAACAACAATGTATGTGACAAAATTAGAAAGAAAGAATAGTGTTAAAATCTACTTACATGTATAAGAATATATCCAACCATGCAAAAACTCGCAATCAAGAACCTCCAAGACATGAAAATTATCAAAACATCAAAATTCATTTCATGCTCCAAAACTTCGTCCTCCAAGAAGGATAGCGAAAATGTCTAAAGAGATACAAGTTTCAAATCCAAGTGATGATGCTAAGATGAATTCACATTACTTGTATTTATACAATTCTAATGAGTTCGATTTAGCTAATTAGTCCTACATTAGCCCCTAAAATAAAATAATGTGAAAAATAACTAACTTTTGGTGACAAGCCCACCAAACTACCTCATAAACAAAAGAATAAGCCTCTTAAGGGGTTGAATGATCAATAATACATATCGTTGGGCCTTCGAAGAAGCCTGATGAAGTCCACAAGGGCCATAATGATGAATAAGACTCCCAAAAGTAGTGGACAAGGGGTTGGCCTCTTGTTCTCCAAATAATAAACCTATGGTGCTCCCAATGGGTGTGAGGGCACATAAGTAACCTCATGGGTCTCCAAGTAGATCGAAGATGCCTGTAGACCTTCTATAAGGGCTCAGATGATGGTGTAAGTGATGCCACATTAGCATACAAGTCCTAGGTTATCTGCTAAGTGCATGGTACAACTGTGGGGTTGGCTAGTTATGGTGAACCAGGTGCATCTTCCTCGTCCAATAGGAGAATCGCGAGCAATCTATGAACATCTTTGGGGATCCATGGAGTGTTGTCTATTGCTGTGGAGGCCCATGGCTCTCTACTTACACCCTATATGTACCAATGTAGCCCTCTGGAGGGTTAGGACCCCGTATAGGGAGACCAGATCCAAAATGGAGACCATTTGCGATCCTACATAAGATCCAATGTGTCCCTTAGCCTTCTAGTACAACAATTCATTTAAGGAAATTGAGTTAAAAAGTTTACAAACCATGGATAACAAGTGGGCACTTCATAATGGCATGCCCTTCCATATTGGGCTTTGGTATGTGCTAATGTCTCCAAGCTCCAAATGAGGTTAACCAAGTACCCTATTAGGTGGGTTCTACCTTTAAAGGTGATAGTATGTCCAAGGTACATCCTTGAAATGGTGGTGGCATGTGCTACAAAGATGAATGGAGTAGCAAATTAAAGGGGCAACCCTGGGCCACATGTTGGGGTACAAGGGTAGCTAGAAAGAGGGAAGTCCACACTAGGGTATATAATGTATATGAAAGAGCAATTATGGTGCATGAGGTGCCCCGACCTTGATTTTTCCACCCTTCTTTATAATCCTTTTGCCTTTTATGATTTTTCTTTGATTAACTGCTTGGGGCTCAAGGGATAAGAGCATGATGTGTAAGGTATAGCAGTGGATACCCCTTTTAAGGTAGGGCAATTCATTGTCTATCAGGGGTTGGACAATCATGGGTTCTTGAATGATAAAAGAGGCTCATCTAGGGCCTATAAGAACCACGGTGATGGCCATGATAATGGAGTAGAGCTCATGTATTAGCTTTTGCCCACATGCTAAATGTGTTTGTCCTAACCATCTTTTTGCATTTGTGGTACATTTTCCTGTTGGATGTGGCCAATCATGCTTTTACTTTTTTTTTTTTCAGTTGCATTAGTCTTCGGGGCATCATTCCAGGCTTGACCCAAGGTTTGGGCAATGGGAGGGGGAAGGCTAACCCTATGTGCACCCAGTGGAGGAATGTGAACCCAGGTAGGAGAAATGATGAATGGGGGTGTGATGAGCGGAAGGGGTGTAGAGTCTAAAGATTGTCCTACCGTGACATCCTTTTGCCCAATAATCCTCTCTTTTCCATATATATTTACCACTTAATAAAGCCATATCTACAAAGTTTAGATGAAGGTATGCATTAGTATGTTTTCTTGTTCATATTCAGCTGTATACCCTATTGTTTTAATTAAAGTTGTAATTAGCTACCGAATTAGCCTTTCGTAGCTGCCTTCATTGTTCGCAAGGTTCTAGAGTTCTAGTTCAAGAACGAAAGGTGCAGATGGATAGAAGATGACTCCCTCATGGATACCTTCCTATCCACTCGAAATTGTTTTCTAAAAGAGGCACAGGAGATCGCGGGCAAACTCTGAGTCAACTGTCGGATTAACATAGAACAGAGCCCGAGATCAGCTAAAACCTTATCGTTTTTCTTTCGAAATAACAAAACGACGGTTTCACGATATAAGTTTAGATAGGGTTAAGAGATATTAGGCTTAGGATTCTCATACAGTTATGCAAGAGACATGCTATAAAGTTAATAGACGCACTGTTATTTGGGTGCGCACTGAATGATATGTTTTCTGAACAATTTGTGACTTTGAATGAATTTGGTTTCTATGTGCAAGCATTGTACTGATTTGAAGCTCTGAACTGCTATGGGGAGGGCCCCTACAAATAGTGGTAGGTTTTAATCAAATACAATCTGATTTCTTTCAATTATTCAATTGCTCTGTTTTGTGTGATCATGCTGTATAATGATTTCAAATTGTTATCTGGATAAAAACTCTGCTTTATAGCTAGATTAGGTTGTTGTTTACTTTGCTTTATCCCTGGTACTGCATAATTATTTCCTTTGCTTATTATCCAACATAATTGAAGTGTGTTCAATTTATAGACGTTGCTTGGATTACATTGTTTGAGTAGAAATTGAACAAGTGAGAAGACTTCTCCTAAAACAATTGATTTCAATAGTATTCCTTCATAGCTGCTAGAGTAAGATTCCATTTTGCACTTAGAGAATTAGGAGTTGCAACAAACAAATTTAAAATCAAATCCTAACATCCTAACATAAGTAAAATCACCCTCACATCATCCACAAACTGATTGAATAGTGATTAGTTCCTAGGAAACTTAATCAACATCCTTAAGAATTACAACATTAATACAATTAACAAACATCACCTCCATCCTAGGACTAGACCTTGACAAATACATAACGACCTACTAAAACAAATTCTAAATGCATATTGTGCACCTATACTTCATCAGTCTACGCACCCTAGTTGACAAATCATGATTTCCAATTCAAGGACATTGAATTGACCAAACATTTTGGCGCCGTTGCCGGGGAAGTATAATTAGAAGCCATAAAAAAAAAACAACAACAACAAACAAAACCATCATTAATTTAAAAACATGACATGTGTAGGGATAGAGACTCTAGGGGTAGATTTGTAGGACGAGGAAGAAGTTTAATTCCCACAAATCCACTCACTCCACCATGATTTCGAGATTCATCACCACCTACTCAAACCCAAATTCTATTTAGGGGTCGACAAAGACTTCCTGAAGTCTCAAGATCAGAAATTCAATCCAAAACTTCACCTACTTCCTCTATTGAAGTTGTAATTGAAGAAAATCGTACATCGCCAACCACAGGAGTAATCTTTTTGTCCCCCAGTGGCGAACAAATCGTGGGAGAAGAATTAGAAATTCCTAGTGAAGAGGAGGGATTGGAAACTCATTCTGAACAACCATTAATAGAGGAACCAGAAAGATTAGAAGAATCTATCTTGGCTGAAGAAGAAGGAGAAGTACATAATGTCCATGGTGGAGAGGATAGGGTTGGAGGCAGAGGAAGATGAAGACTTAGAGGTAGAGGAGGGGGTAGAGGTAGGGGGAATGAAGATCTTTCGGGATTCCCTATTCTTGATGAAGATACAACCCTCACAATGAAAAATATATCACCCTCGATGATCTAAAAATGGGGCTTTTAGGCTTCTTGTCTAACTTACAAGAACCTCTCCCACTTCCAAAGCTTGAATTCCCAAGTCTTATTGATTAACCAATGCGGAATTAAGAAATGCTTGAAAATATAGGTATATGCTTATAGTTATTGTTGGTTGTTTATGTGCTTTAAATTCTGTTGTGTATGTTGATATTTGTTTTTAATTGATTATGCCTTAAATTCTGTTGTTGTGCTGTAATCTGATGTGCTCAAACTGATATACAAGTATACATAACGGTAAATAAAGCAATAGAGACAGTGCAACAATAAAGCAGACACATGAACAACAATATTAATTTGGAGTTCACCCACAACTCTTGGGCTACATCTTTGTGAGCTCTAGTCAATTCAACTAGGCTCTTTGGGATTATGGTCTTAGTCCTTTTTACAAGCTCTTGGCCCAACTCCTGCTGTTTTACACAAAAACAGTGGGTTCAGACACCTTTTAATCCCCTGGCTCTTGGCTCTTAGTTCCGGCTCTTGGCTTTGACTCTGGCCCTTTTGCTCTTGGTTCTGACTCTTGGCTCTGACTGTGGCTCTTTGGCTCTCTGGCTCTTCAGCTCTTGTTTCTTTGGCCATCTATTAGTTCACAGCCCTCTTGGCTTTTCACTTTGCTTCCAAGTGACCCCGTAGGCTGCTCTTTTGCTGCTGCGTTGCCTCCTTCACCTTAGCTTCCTGCTTTGGCTTCCTTTCAGCAACAAAACCCAACAACAATCGACAACTACTCAACAGCAACTCAACTAGCCCTTCTGTCTTTGACATCTATGGCTTTTAAGCCAAAACGGCGCTGTTGATTCATTTCCCTCTCAGGCTTTTTGTCTTCCTGTTTTGGGCCACTCGAATCCCTTCTTTGAGCATTAGAAATCATTGCTAAATGCTCTCGGGAATGAATGCCACCTATTCCACAACGGAAGGAGCCACCAGCGCTTTGAATCCTTCAGAAACAGTCGCTTTATGTTTACATAGAGAACGCTATAAAACACGGGAAAATCTGCATAAAGCATTGTTCATTGGACTTAAGATTTTCATAATCGCGTCCCAAACTCCCATCGGGTCCGCCCATAATCGCTATCGCAAGTTGTCAATGCCTTGTTCCAAGGTTTCCCTTTGTATTTAAAAATTTCATTAAAACGGTGAAATTAACATAAAAAATTGGCTTTGGCGGATTTGAAATATTATATATTTTCATTTCGGAACCCTTTCGGGTCTAGTTTTCATCGCATATTGCTTCCCTTTTGTATTTTCGTTTAATAGCAAAATATATGAAAATACATAAAAGAAATGCCTTTCGGCGGATTTCAAAATATATCAAATCTGATTCATATTGCCGTCGGGTCTGGTCATCGCATCGCATATATGTATATAACATATCACTGCTCCTCTGTAATTTGCCGATGCGATGTTGTGATGCGACTTGTCGCAATCGCAAATCGCTCAAGCCCGAGGTCCTTCCCATATAGCATGGTTTATGCCAGCGCCGATTGCGATCTGCCGATATCGATGATTGCGGTATTGGATCGGCCCGGTCCCATCGCACGTTATGCCTCTAATTGCCTCCCGACTGCCTTCGCCAATTGCGATTGCCGATCGGATCTGGACCGTTGATCGGCTAGATCTGACGACTCCTATGCAGATTTGGTTTAAGCCTCCAATAGGCTCAATTTCATGGTTTTCTCCATGTTTTTGGCTTCCGATAGTGTAACTTGAATTTTACATAACTTCTCCTTTTTTTTGCCTCATGCAATGCGATTTTCCCTTATAAGGGTCTTTTGCCCATTTTTAAAGGATTTTTGCCTTTTTTCCCAAAGAACAAAGGGGAACTTCTTTTTGTGATAACTTCTTCATCTGAAGTCCGTTTTCGCCCATTCAAATTGCGTTGGATTTAGAATGAAGGGATCTCTGCAATGAGACTATTTCTGAGAGAAGCTTGCGGATTTCATTTTCCTCTGATTTATAAAGGATTTGTGCCATTTGGCACTTTTTACCTCTTATATGAAGTCTTTCAGACTTAGAGGTTTATCTAGGATCCATTTTTGGATCACGCCTTCCCACTAAAGAATTTTTGGTCTCCAAAAGACTGATATACTAATCTGAACAGTAAATGAGAGTGACTCACCTTCTTCTTTCAACCTTCCTACTCTTGCCTTTGCATAATGCCTCTGATCCAAAGTCTCTAACCACTTCCCTTCTTGGATGGGCTGGCCTTCCTGGGAAGAACTGTCTTCCTCCTTGCCTCCCTGTAGAACTTCTACTGAAATGGTCATAGAAGGTAGTTTGAACTTCTTTGCCTTGATCATTGATCCAAGGTGTGGCTTAAACAAATGTGAATTACACCTGCTTCACAAAACTTTTATTTGTACCTGTTTGACAAGCTGCCAACAACAACTGTTAACAACAACATGCATACAGACAACAACTGGATGGACTAAATCCTTGCTTCAACAAAGAAACAAATTTCACATCTTGTGAACACCTCCATGTCTTACATTTGCATACAAATGATGGACTAGACAACAAGCCCACAGAACATGCCTTTAAAACAAACAACCCTTCAAGTCAAGCATGTAGAAAAAGACCATTTGGAACTATTTTTCAAAGGATGAAACTCTTCATCATTATCTCCATTTGGAGACCAAGTTAACTTCTCCCAAGTCAACATGGCATCACATGCATGTCAAAGCAATCAACCCTACAAGTTAATTACACATACATGTTCAAAAACAAGGAAATCATCAACATCTCTATGTTCAAGCATCTCAGCTCATGCATGCATTTCATCTTTCAACTTTCACTTAAGCACACTGTACTTTCGAAGCTGTAATGAAATATAATGTAGATGCATCAATAGACATGCAATCTTAATCGGATAAGAAATCTAACCGTTTCTTACCAATCCCTTTCAAAGGTACTACCTTTGTCTGCACATCAGCATCAACATATGAATCATTTTGAGACACACCAATCATGGAATCTTCCTTTACATTTTTGCCATCTTCTCTTTCCACTTTCTCTAGGTTTGGTGGAAGCATTACTGGATTCAGTGTCCAACATTTTGCAACAAGATGTCCTTGCTTATGGCAGTAAGTGCACTGCATGTACATTCTCTTGATAGCATGATTTGCCTTGTCCAATGGACCTTTGACTGCTTGCTTCTTTTCTTTCAAAAGTTTCCTGTATGTGGCCATTCTCTTCCAACATCTAGAAACATCATGGTTATCCAAACCACAAAAGTAACATGCAACTCTTTTCCCATGCTTATGTGGAAATTTACCATGCTTTGCAAAATCAAAAGGAATGTGTTTAGGACCAGATTTATACTTGCCTCTTTCACCTTTATTGCCTTCATGAGGAGGTGAATTGAGTGAAGAAGTAGCTCCCTTTGGAACACCATCAATATCTTCAAGGCTATCAGAGTCTCCCCTTCTCTCTGGTTCAAGTGTGTGCTTCTGAACACCTGCATCCTGCAAATGATGTTTCAAGCCATTGCATTCCTCTTGAATAGAACCTTCACACTTTTGAGGTAGAGGACATGAACTGAAACTCCTTCTTGGGACTGTTTCAACGGCATTCATGGCAGCTTTGGAACTATCTTCATAAGACTGTCCATAGCCAAGACCCAAATACTTAGGCCTTTCCTCAATCATTATTGGTTCAACAATACCTTATGCATGCTTTCCCAAGCCCTTTCCTTCATAGCCCATCTTGGACATTAGCTTGGAACCTATGCCTTTAGTATGTTTTTCAAAAGAACCAATACAAGCATTCTCAGAAGAATTTGAAGACAAACTGGAATGGGTTACCTCTTCTTCAAGCTGATACTTGACTAAGGCTTCTTGGGCAACAAAGAGCTATGTTTCCAACTCATGCATCCTTTTCAGGTCCATATGTGCAATACGAAGTTGCCTCTCCATTTTTTGCAATTTGTCAGAAAGCATCTGCTTCTCTTCTTTCATAGAATTCAGTTGCTTTCTAAGCATGCTACTCTTCCTTCCATCCTCATACATTTCTCTCACCATATCCATCATGGTGGACACTTCTTGCTTCATGTCTTCATCAAAGAATCTTGTGAAGCAAGCAGAATTTGAGGACCCACTTGTAGAAGTTGTCATTATGCCAATGAACAAGAAAAACGTCAACAAGATAAATAAAGAGCTTATTTAAGCAACCTCTTGCAACAAACCTCTTATGCTTTGGATTGCCTTGAGGTCGAAATGAATATCTCTCCTCTAAACAAGTATCATTGTTGTCCATGGAAAAATTTGGGAATTCCTCGATAGAAATCTTTCCCAGGAAAAACCTTAAATATCAACGAAAACCTGGAAGACATTCAAAAGAAACAATTGATAGAGATTTTACAAAAACATTCTTCTGCTTTTGCATGGGAATATACTGACATGAGAGGGATTGATCCTAAAACTTGCATACATCATATCCACATTGAACAAAATGCAAGACTAGTTAGACAACCTCAGTGAAGAATGAACCCAAATCTAAAAGAAATTGTTAAGGAAGAATTGCAGAAATTATTAAATGTAAATTTCATTTATCCAATATCTGACAGTCAATGGGTTTCACCCCTAGTAATTGTCCCTAAAAGGAATGGAAAATGAAGAGTATGCATCGATTACATGGAATTGAATAAAGCAACATTAAAAGACCACTTTCCACTACCTTTCATAGACCAGGTCTTAGATACTTTAGCAGGAAAGATATTTTTCCTTGTTGGACAGGTTCAGTGGATACAACTAGATTCAGGTGGCCCCTGAAGATCAGGATAAAACCACATTCACTTGTCGATGGGGAACTTATGCTTACCGGGTACTTCCCTTTGGGTTATGTAATGCTCCTGCAAGATTCCAAAGGGCAGTCCTTGGCATTTTCTCTGACCTTATCCATGATTATGTGGAGGTATACATGGATGATTTCACAGTATATGGGGATTCTTTCAATGAAGCACTAGGCAACCTGGAGAAATTTTTAATAAGATGTCAAGAAACAAACCTCTCATTAAGCCATGAAAAATGTTTCATGATGTTTAACGAAGGAATTGTTTTAGGTCACCACATTTCCAGAGATGGAATTAAGGTAGACTCATCTAAGGTGGAAGCCATTTCCAAGTTATTAGTGCCAAGTTGTCAAAAGGATGTCAGAAGTTTTCTCGGTTTTACTAGATATTAAAGGAAATTTATAGAAAACTTCACAAAAATTACATCTCCACTCTTTAAATTACTTATAAAAGACTGTAAATTTAGTTGGGATTCCAAATGTCAAGTTGCCTTTGAAATATTGAAAAAGAGAATTTCTGAAGCACCCATCTTCAAAAAGGACTTAACTGGAAATTGACTTTTCATATCTTAATAGATGCTTCAAATTCAACCTTAGGAGCTATTTTGGGACAAAAAGATCTCACTCCTTATGCCATATGCCATTTATTATACCAGTAAAAATTTAACCCCTGCATAGTTAAATTATACTGTAACCAAGAAGGAGTTCTTAGCTGTGATTCATGCCATTAATAAATTCAGACATTATATAACTAGCTATGAAACTTTTGTCCACACAGAACATTCTGCCATTAGATACTTAATGAATAAACCAGTCACTAATGGAAGAATAACCAGATGGATCCTACTTTTACAAGAATTTAACATATTCTAGATAGGCCAGGAAAACAAAACACAATTGCCGACTTTCTATCTAGAATACAAAATGAAAACAATGATCGACCTGTAGAAGATAAATTTCTTGATGAATATCTTTTTGCAGTATCTACTAAATCATCTTGGTATGCAAATATTGCTAACTATTTGGCCACATGAAAAATGCCATTTCATTTAACTTTTAAAGAAGAAGAAGAATAGTCCACAATAGCACATCCTACTCATGGATAAATGAAGAATTGTATAAGACAGGACCAGACCTCATCATCAAAAGATGTGTTCGGGAGGACGAAATACCATAGATACTAAAATCTTGTCATGATGAGCCATGTGGAGGACATTTTTCTGACAAGAGAACCGCTTACAAAATCCTGCTTTTAGGATATTATTGGCCTTCCATTTTTAAGGACACCAAAGAATATGTTAAGAGATGTGACAGTTGTCAGAGAATGGGGAAACCTACTCCTTCAAATGAGATGCCATTGCAACCACAAGTATTTATCGAACCAGCTGAAAAATGGGCTCTGGATTTTGTTGGACCAATTAGTCCACCTTCAAAGCAAAAGAAGTATATTTTGGTATGTACTGATTATGTCACTAAATGGGTAGAAGCTAAAGCACTTCCTTTTGCTACTGAAAATACTGTAGTTTCATTTCTTTTTGAGGATATTTTTACTCGTTTTGGTGTGCCAAGGAAAATTGTAACAGATCAAGGGACACAATTCACATCCAGACTAGTGCAAAAGCTTGTGGACCGATACAATATAAAACATTGGAAGTCAACTCCATATCATCCACAAGCCAATGGACAAGTTGAGTCCATAAATAAAGTGATTGAAGCTATCCTTACAAAGATTGTACCTCTACACAGGAAACACTGGGTGGAAAAACTTTTAGAAGCCTTATGGGCCTATAGGACTACGTGGAGGAATACTACAGGACATACTCCCTATGAACTTGTTTATGGGAAGCAAGTCTTACTTCCAATAGGGTTCCAGATCTAGACCTATAAGACAATAGTCCAGTTAGACCTTGACTTGTTAGAAGCCCAGAAGCAAAGGATGACACAACTAAATGAGCTCGATGAGATCAGACAAGAAGCCTTTTAGAGGACCAACTTAGTGCAACAACAAAGGTCAAGATGGCATGATAAGTACATTAAAGAAAGGAAGTCTCATCCGGGAGATTGGACATCGCTCTTTGATTGAAAATTCAAAAATTTTCAAGGGAAATTCCAAACCCATTGGCTTGGACCTTATGAGGTTGAGAATATTTCTGATAATGGTGCAGTTAGAATCAGGACTATTGATAAAGAAAAAACTCCTCTATTAGTAAATGTTGTAGCTCTGATACCACTTGTTGTAGATCTAACCCAGAAATATTATAAATCTGATAAGAAAGTATAACAGTAAATGTACATCAACTCAAGATTTACCAGAAACCATTAACAAGAGAGGAATTTGTCAAAATATTTCAAGATAATTCAGAACTAAAGATGGTCAAGAAGAATTCTTCTTCTTTTCCACCTTCAAATTCTTCATTCAGTTTGTTTCTTTAAAAAATGTAATATATATATTAAACAAAAATATAATAAATAAATTATATGTGTATGTATACATATACATATACATATAATAATATGGAAAAAAAATATTGTATAAACATGAAAACCAACATGTTGTTGGCATGTTTATACAAACAATTTAAAGTGAAAACCAATTTATTGGTACTTAAAATTTTCTTTTAAAAAAAAATAAATATAATAAATGTCATCTACTAAAGTTTTCTTTCTCTTAAGCTGCAGAAACAACAACTTTCCGCAGCTCGTCCAACTTTTTGTAGCTTGGACAAGTTTCTGCAGGCAAACAAATTTCTGCAGCCTAATAATTTGAAGTCTACAAGAATGCTTGATGATCTAGATTAAAGGACAGTTGAAAACGATGCACCTGCAGAAGATCAAAGTACACCAAATGAGGTTAGCAACATAAAATTAAAGGTACGTGTTGCTTTAATTTAACAATAGGGAAAGATATATAGCATGTATGAGTAAGGAAATACAATACTAAAGTGTAATCATTATAACCTAAGGGTAATGGCTGTCTAACGAAATATCATATGCCACCACTCTAAAGGTCATATAACGACCTTGTGCCAAATCTGCCAAATTAATTATCAAATCATAAGTTTGAATGCGCCTAGCGGTCGAATCCATTTCCATAATCCTCTGGATAACCCATCCATTCTTCCCTATTCCTACACTCCTCTATTCTTTCACAATCACACCATCTTTCCACCAACCAACAAACTCAACCAGTCCCATTTTCCTGTCAAGGTAGCCAATCTTTGAGGCAAAGCATCCTTCAGCATGGGGGTAATTGTTCGGACTGAGCCAGCAGGGAAGCAATTCCTAGAGGGGTACCCACAAACTAGGGAGCTATTGCAAAGAAGACAATGGTTGCAGTTCATTGAGAAGTTTAGGGGTTTCCATAAAGAGGTAACCAAGACATTTGCATGTTCCTTTGATGGAATGGAGGTTGAAATTGGGGACATCAAGCTCACAATAACAGAGTCTATGATTGCTGAGGCCATCGAGTTACCAAGGCATGGAGAAAAATGGTTTAAAAATAGAGGGATTGATAGCGAAGACTGGAGGGTTTTCCTTAAGAATCCAAGCATGGACACAACGGTCTACGAAAAATTTATTCCAAGCTCTGCTCTTAAAAATAAATGGAGAAACTTATTGCTTGTGCTTCAAAAGTTTATCACTTGTGAGGGTAGGTTTGGACAAATGTACTTTTATCATGTTAGAATGATGATGCACTTCCTGGAGGATCATCAGATGAACCTCCCCTATTTTCTCATGAATAGCCTCAGGAAAATGGCTACAAATGTTCAGAAGAAAGTTCAATGCATAGAAAACACCATGTACCATCATGGTTTGGTGAAAATATTGGTCGAATTTCACCTCCGAAGTACAGGGGATGACTGGGAAAGTTTCTTAATAAGGAATCATTTCGAGGAAAAATCCCCAGAAAAACCAAGTAGCACTAGGGCCCTCAGGGGGAGAAAAAGAACTATAGAAATGACAAAGGAGCAGGCACCTCAAACTCAGACAGAGGTAACAGAAGAAGAGCTGCCTATAGTAAAGATTTTGCAGAAAATGAAGAGGGGAAACCCTAGAAGAAAGAAAGCTAGCCCAGAAAAGAAGAACTCTCACAAATTGAAACCTCTCCTCTAATAGGAAATCAGAGAATAAGAGGAGGAAAGTGCAAAAAATACAAACCCCAGGGTTGATAAGGAGCACAAGGTTGAGCACGACTCAACAAACAACCCCAAAAACTACATAATACATCAACCTGGAGGAAAATGAGACGAGTGAAGAGGAGCCAATAGAAAACACTTCGACATAGATTGAGCCAATAGAGGATGAGCCAATTGGAAGCCTTGGGGATTCTCCAAAAGGGTCACCAGGATCATCACCACAGCCTTACAGCTCACCTCTAGGAAGCCCGATACATAGTCCAAGTATTGACTCTGCATAGCAGGAAATATATGACTACATAGAATCACTGGAAAGGAAGGCGACAACAACAAAGGAGACAATACATAGCCCTAGAGAAGGAAGCAACCAGGGGAATGAACAATCGGCCTCAAACATCTTGAAGCAGGAGACCTTTGAACTAGAAACACTGAATCGGTATCTTAAAAATGAAAATCAAGCCCTGAAGACACAGAGTGAAATACAGATCGCCAAGAGCGACAATCTAATCCTACATCTAAGCTTGTAGTATAAGAAAAACAAGAAGCTGAAGAAAGAGAACAAAATTATGCAGAGAGAGATAATTAGTTTAAAGTACAAAATCCTAATGAGGAAGCCTAGAATTCCAATCTCGGCCAAAAAGAAGAAAACAGTGAAAAGGGGAGATAACAAACAAGAGACACAAGCAAAAGACAAGGAAGAAGTGTATGAGGACATACAACATCTCCAGTCTGGGGGAATGTAGAGTCTGAAGATTGCCCTACCGTGACATTATTTTGCCCAATAACCCTCTCTTTTTCATATATATTTACCTCTTAATAAAGCCATATCTACAAGGTTTTGATGAAGGTATGCATTAGTATGTTTTCTTGTTCATATTCAATTGTATACCATATTGTTTTAATTAAGTTTGTAATTAGCTACTGAATCAGCTTGTTTCCGCAGCTAGTCTAGGATTTCGTAGCTACCTTCATTGTTCGCGAGGTTCCAAAGAGGTGCAGATGGATAGAAGATGACTCCCTCATGGATACCTTCCTATCCACTCGAAATTGTTTTCTAAAAGAGGCACAAGAGATCGCGGTCAAACTCCGAGTTAACCACTGGATTAACGCAGAACAGAACCCGAGATCAGCTGAAACCTTATTGTTTTGCTTTCAAAATGGCAAAACGACGGTTTTACGGTATAAGTTTAGATAGGGTTAAGAGATATTAGGCTTAGGATTCTCATACAGTTATGCAAGAGACGTGTTATAAAGTTAATAGCCGCACTGTTATTTGGGTGTGCGCCAAATGATATGTTTTCTGAACAATTTGTGACTTTTGTGTGAATGAATTTGGTTTCTGTGTGCAAGCATTGTACTGATTTGAAGCTCTGAACTCCTATGTGGAGGGCCCCTACAAACAGTGGCAGGTTTTAATCAAATACAATCTGATTTCTTTCAATTATTCAATTGCTCGGTTTTTTGTGATCATGCTGTATAATGATTTCAAATTGTTATCTGCATAAGAACTCTACTTTGCTTTATACCTAGATTAGGTTGTTGTTTACTTTGCTTTATACCTAGTACTGCATAGTTATTTCCTTTGCTTATTATCTACCATAATTGAAGTGTGTTCAATTCATAGGTGTTGCTTGGATTACATTGTTTTTTGTAGAAATTGAACAAGCGAGAAGACTTCTCCTAAAACAATTGAGTTCAATCGTATTCCTTCATAGCTGCTAGAGTAAGATTCCATTTTGCACTTAGAGAATTAGGAGCTGCAACAAAGAGATTTAAAATCAAATCCTAACATGCTAACATAAGTAAAATCACCCTCACATCATCCACAAATTGATTGAATAGCGATTAATTCTAAGGAAACTTAATCAACATCCTTAAGAATTACAACATTAATACAATTAACAAACATCACCACCATCCTAGGACTAGACCTTGACAAATACATAACAACCTACTAAAACAACTTCTAAGCGCATATTGTGTACCTATACTTCACCAGTCTATGCACCCTGGTTGAAAATTCATGATTGCCAATTCAAGGACATTGAATTGACCAAACAAGGGGAGTGATATATGTGGATGAGGGAGCGGGACCACACAACCAAAATCAGGGTTTCCCATGTAGTACCATCCCTAGAGCCCAAAGGTCAGTAAAAGAGATCCCACGAAACTAAGGTCCAAGGTTAACATCCAAAAGATGTCTAGGGGACAAGAACACAGACTTTGCCCACTCTTTCCACCGAATCCCCCATCAATTCATGTCCAAAAGTATCCATGAAAAGAAAACTACAATACTCAATTACCAAATGACAAGGCAAACCTTTAGGTTTAGGAGGCCCACCTTCAAACATATGATCATGACAGATGGGTGAGGGATCACATGTCTGGCTCAAGTGGTGGAGAAATGGCACAACGAGCTAGTTGGTGGTGGCAAGGGGCTATTGGCTGTCGACTGAGGACCATCTTGGAGAAATTTTTTCTCCTAGGGATATCACCCACAAAATGGTGGGTAACAGTGCGAAAGGACAAAAGGAACAAATTGGAAGCTACAAGAAGAAAAGGTACTTTTGTTGGATACCGTAAAAACTCTAAAGCATTTAGAATATATATTCCTGGTCAAAGGAAGGTTGAAATTAGACGGGATGTTACATTCAATGAAGATGTCACCCTTGGAAAAGCAAGGGACCTTCCTCTGCCTGCTCCTCTTGAGATTATGATGATATATTTGCACCTGTGGCTCGATATAAAACCATTCATTCGATAGTTTCCCTCGCCGCAAGTCATGGATGGAGCCTTCACCAGATGGACGTGAAGACTGCATTCCTCCATGGCATGTTACAAGAAGAAGTGTATGTTGAGCAACCACAAAGATTTAAAGTAAAAGATCAAAAGACACATCTTTGCAGATTAAAGAAGGCATTGTATGGTTTGATGCAAGCCCCAGAGCATGGTACGCCCACATAGATAGTTATTTGTTGAAGGTGAGATTCACAAGAAGAAATGTCGATCTCAACCTCTACTTCAAGTTAGTCCAAGGTATGTCGTTGATTTTGGTTTTATACATTGACAATCTATTCTTGACAAGTAGTGAGCCTGTGATAATCGAGTGTAAGAGGGAGATAGCCTTTGAATTTCAGATGAAGGACCTTGGACTCATGCACTACTTTCTAGGCCTTGAGGTGTGGCAAAGGCTCGAAGAGATTTTCTTTTCACAAGGAAAATATGTTGTGAAGCTATTAGAGAGATTTGGAATGACAGAATGCAATTCCATGGCCACACCGATGGA
This sequence comes from Pinus taeda, assembly GCA_000404065.3. Classification (NCBI taxonomy): domain Eukaryota; kingdom Viridiplantae; phylum Streptophyta; class Pinopsida; order Pinales; family Pinaceae; genus Pinus; species Pinus taeda. The sequence goes on along the minus strand of APFE031239863.1, from coordinate 104,782 downwards.
AATGAACTTAAAGAAGTTATGTGGAGAAGTTGCAGGACTCGATTTGGTAAATCCATTCAAGTATAGATAGTTGATTGGGGCTCTGATGTTCCTTGTGAACACCTGTTTAGACACATGCTATGTAGTGAACATGTTAAGTCAATTCATGACCGAGCCTTTCCATGCACATTGGACTGCTACTAAACACATTTTGAGATATTTGCATGGGACGATCACACCTGGTCTGAGATATTCTATCAGAGATGTTCAACTTCATGGATACACCGATGCTGACTGGGCAGGAAACATTATCGATGGGAAAAGTATGTTTGGATGTTGTTTTAGTCTTTGATTTGCCATGGTATCTTGGATGAGCAGGAAGCAGAGGTCCGTAGCATTAAGTACCGCTGAGGCAGAGTATATTGCTACTAGCATGGCTAACTGCAAAGCAGTTTGGTTGAGAAAGCTCTTTGGATAGCCACTTGAGCAGGTCCTAGACACTATATTGATATATTGCGATAACAAGAGTGGGATTCATTTGGTAGAGAATCTCGTATTTCATGACAAGTCCAAGCACATAGAGATTCAGTATCACTTCATTCGAGACATAGTGTAGAGAGGAGTCGTTTGTCTCCATCACATATCGACAAATGAGCAGATTGTAGATATCCTCACGAAGACTTTACCGAAAGGGAAGTTCTTTGTATTGAAAGAGCAGCTTGGATTGATGGATGTGAGTCATGTGACCCCTCCTGATAAGGGGCATCGCTGATTGAGGACACTAAGCCAACTCCTCCCCCCTGTTTGAGATCCCAGGGTTAGGAATTGAGATAGAGGGCTCCTGGGGTTGAGGGATCTTTGGACAATAGGGTTTCACCCCTATCTGTTTCCCACAAGGTTGGAGTAGTAGCTCACCCTATCTTGGTCTTTGCAGAGTATACCCCAGCTGGCATCATACCCATAAGCTAGGCTTGTTGGGATTGTCCCTCCCCGTCTAGTCAATAGGTTGAGGAGGCTTGGAGGCGTGTGATCCTTACCTCTTGGTAAGTCAGGTATCTTATCTAAGCTAGGATTATGTTGCAGGTGTTCTACCACATGACTCTTAAGGGTCATTGCTGGGAAGATCTGTTGATTTGGGGTAGCATCGAATGTGCTCTAGCCACGAAAATTAGTGGAGAGGCCAAAGCACATGAGATCTCCAATACCCAGAAATGGTTTGGGCGGAATCTACCCAGTTTGGGAGATATTAAAATAATTAATAATGTTAATGGAGTCCCTAAGTCTAAACTTAGGGAAAATAAAATATTAATGTGAATTAATACAAAATTGAGTTAGAATCGTCCAAAAGTCATGGATCAAGCCAAATCTAATCATAGTCGTTGATTAGGGACTTAATCTTGATCGTTGAATTGTCAACAAGAAAAGTATAAGAAAAGGCTTGACGGTCACTTCGAGAACACATGGAGTTGATCAAGAATTCGATTTTCTGGGTTAGGGCTTGCTGAGGAAATCGAAGGAGTGATCAGAGTTGTCACTGAGGGGCAGTGAATGCAGTAGCAGAGAGGCAGAGATAGTACCAGGAGCATTAGCACAGAAGCTGGGAGAGGGTTAACACAGAGCCAACTAAAGGCCACGCAGAAGCAGCCAAAGGCCATGCAGGGGTAGCCAGGAGCTGCGCAGAGCTTGAGGGGGGCCAGCGTGGGAGACACAGAGGCTCCAGAAGCTGACGAAGAGCCCAAAGAGGTTGACGTTGGGAGATTTCGTGGGGCAGATTGGGGCTGATATCTGCCTCCAACTGAGAGGTACTACTGCCAAGGGAATTCTCTATTGGGTGAGCCATTTCTGGCATCCAGATAGTATTCTGAAACTGCTTAATAATATAACCCTCAGATAGCTGCACCAGTTTTCCCGCATTTGGTTTTTCCGAGGACATTAGTCCAAAAATAACAGTGTCACTTGTGTGCTTGTTTTTCCTTCAGTGGATGATCTATATGTGTTGAGATTGTACTTGTATTTATTTTCAGTATTTACATGGTAAATAACTTGTTAATTGACAGAACAAGTAGGAAGAAATAAATCAGAAAGTACAGGAAGGATTTCTAACAGTTTAGAAATTCCAACAAGATCAGTAGGCAATAGGATGGGTTGAGTAGTAACTCCCCTACATCACCTATTGCTCGATATGGGGACGTAGTAGTAGCTCCCCCATGAGTTTCTGGGTAGTAGTCCGCTGATAGAGATTCCGGGTAGTAGCTCGATGTGTTGAGAAATCTAGGGCAATAGTAGTTAGGTGATTTCTCTTGATTAGTAACTGCTTGTGAGTATCTTTTACTTCATTAGATTAGAATCTTAAGTTATTAGTGTTCTTCATTAGACAACTACCAATGCATAAACATAAATAGACAAGAGACACATCATGTAGGCTATGAGCCAGGGCCAAAACCTCTCACTCTTTGAGAAGAAAACACACACAAATTCTTCTTATAAAGAATCCAACTGACAAATACCAAGACCAAGACCAAGACCCTTGACCTAGTTGCTCTCCACGATCAAGACACAAGTCCTCTTCCAGCTTCTCATTTATTCTCTTTCGATTCCTTCTACTTCAGACTTCGCACCATATGAGATCATTGTAGTCATGAGATGACATTGAATTGAGATCTCTATAGGGATACGAACCTCTTCTTCAATAGTAGCATCGAATCGTAGCTACACTGAGACCTTCTTCATGAGTGGCACTGATCTCGCCTTTGCTGTGAGACATAATACTGAGGTATTTGCTATGATATAACACCGAGATAGTGGGGAGACATCACTATAATATCACCGAAACTTCTCTTGATATATCGAGACAGAGATTCACTCTTGATTGTGAGACAATACCGAATTTGTCTGCTGCAATTATTACCCTGATTTGAGCTCCTTTACTGAAACATTTTTTTGCATTCCTATCCGAACCTTCATCTGTGCTTGACCCGTGAAAATCTATGAGATATCCGAACCTTCTCTCTGTGCCAAAGATCTGAAATTGTCTTTGTTCTACCCATCAGAAAATTTCAGAGATATATGCAAATTTTTTTTTATTGTGGAATAGGTCAAGGTGGGTATTTATAGTGGTCTATCCGAATATATAAGTCGACATGAGTTTATGAACAGGTGTGTCTCCATAATTAGAGCCGACATCAGTTCCTTCATTTATCTTGAGTCCGACATAGTAAGAGGAGGATTGTGCTTGTCTTTGGAGGGCTATTTTACTAAAATACATTTGACATATCTTTATACATGACATTGGCTCTTTCACAAATCCTAAGCCTCTCAATGGGAGCCATCTAAAATAAACCTCTTGCGTATGAAACCCATGAAGCAAGGCATTACATAAATAATTTTATTCTCTTTATTTCATCATTTAAAAAGGTCATAATTACATGTCATTATGAAGACTGAACCTAGTTACATTTTACAACTCTCCCTCTTGACTAGGGAGATGTTCATAATGGTACTTGGTCATTCTCAATTTGAAGAATTTCTCATAAGAATATTTGGATTGGTAACCCATCTATTTAGCATCATAATCATCAGCATTGTTACATAGCAAGGACTTGACTAACAACTCTATCCACATCGTCAAAGCACAATGCTGACAAGACCAATGATCCATAAACACCAAAATCATTCTCTTAGGATACATACTCCAACCGGGTGAGTATGACCTTCCATTGGACTATTCTTCTATTGGGTAGCTAATCCTCAAAGAATAACAGTCCACGACTACTCTCGTCCTGAATGCCCTACCACATTCTTAAAGAGTATCGAATGCCAGATGGTAACCCAATCCTCTATTCTTTCTTCGCAAGTGAAGACAAGAATGTTGTGTCTATCTCTCCCTCCCAATTAGGGAGGACATATCAATTTCATAATGGAATGTACTCATTCCTACGGAAGGAATGTACCTAAGCTCCCTCTTGGCTTAGGAATTTAAGGCTCCCTCTTAATTAGGGACCTACAACAACTCAACTAGCTGCCTGAAGAGCTTCTTCCTTCGATGTCATGAATTTCTTTGTCAAGGAATCTTCATCTTTCGTAGCTTCTTCCTAGGGCATAGACCATCCATCACTTCATTCATGGGTCAGTCATGTCGTTATTCCTTTCATCAGAAAGTGATCCATTAGTCTTCATCTGGCTTTGCTTCATGTCATGTTGCCCTCATTTCTTTTGGAAGGATCTGACATCCTTCTACATGGCCCTTGGGGAAGACATCCACAGTTCTTCCTTCGGCAGTCGTGCATAAGCCCGTCCAGTTATTTGTTCAAAAATAAAGAAATGAACATTTAAATCAAAATTACCTTTGTGATGGTCTTTTATCATGACATCTACCAGCGTGCGTCAACATCCTGGATACATGTTGAGATATCTCCCAAAGATATCCATTGTTAAGGGTCTCCAACCTTTTCAAACTTCCATTAGAGCCTTCATACCTTTCTGGGAAATTTCCTAGTCAAATCTTTTTGGCCTTTCGAATGTTGATTGCCTTTACCATGGTCGCATGTCTCACGATCTCTTCCTTTCTTTCTTCACACATGATATTCCCAGGAGCTTCCATTTAGAGTTTCTAAATTGCAGTCATCTCATACTCCATATGGGGACATATTATGTTGATTTCATCTAGTTTGACCCATGCCTTTTGGCATTCTTTCATAGGATGAGATTCCTTTCCTTTGATCATGCTTTTGAATTACCTGCAACCATAACACATGACTTTATAAAATAAAATACAAGCATACATACCTCATTTACCTCTGGGCTTCTTTCAGCAGCTTCCTTGATTGAAAAGTTCTTCAACCCCTTGATCTGTTTCATCTCTTATGTCATCATACCATCCTCCCATGAATTCCACAAGTTGAAGTTCCTAATGAAACACTTGCTTCCTCTTTGGATTAGTGAATCTTCCAATGACGATTCCATCAGAGAATCTTGAGGATCTTGCATCTCCCTATCCAGCAGATGTTTCCTTTTTGACTTGATTTATGATGAGCCTTGTCTTGGATGACTTCTTCCTTTCCTTAAGTTTCCGACAAGGTTCCCACGAGCTATATCCTTCATAGTTGATTATCAGACATCCTTTATGTTTCCTATGGTGATGTCATGAGCTCTTACTTCTAATGCTTTCCTCTTCCTTGGACTTCCTTCTTTCAGCTTCCTCTGCTTCTTCGGTGAAATGGACTTCTTCTCTATTCTCCTTGTTATTGCCCTTGAACTTAGGACAATCTTTCCTATAGTATTCAAACTTAGCTCTGTTCTTCTTTCCTTTTGACAAATGTATGAATTCTTTTTTTCGTCAACCTGCCTTCTCCTATGTTGCATAGAGACCACACTTTTTTGAATGGGATAGCCTTCTTGTCCTCATAAACATTTGTTACCTTGCTCACCAGTTAGTGTATTTGGACCAATGAAGATTATCTCATCTGGGATCTTGTAATTTAGATCTTATGAAGATAACCCTGTATCCTTTGATACCTTCAATTTGTGTAGATCAGATCTAAGTGATGTGACCGTCCTTATCGCATCTTCAGAGAATAGTTGTACTAGTTCATCATATATATCTCTTAGATGTCTCCAATACTGCTATATGAGGGGACCTTTCATAAGAATCCCTTTACATGTATTCAGAGGAGACCTTTCCGTAGATATGTTCAATGACTTCACCTTCTTTGAGAACTATGCCTATCCTCCTTATGCAACAAATTTCAATGACCCAACCAACTTATAGATTTCCTTTCAAAACGAAGTCATTTTACCAAATTTGATTATAGAAAGAAAGATACTTACTTGACAAGTGAAGATGAAAATGATCTATTAGTGCTCCTTTTGGACGATCTTCTTCCAAATGAAAAGCCCTTCTTCAATAAAGGAGATTTCTCCTTTTATGATGTCGACGCCTTTAGATCTAGCTTCCTTTGTTGATGGTGATTGATGAGGATGTATTTGATGCTTCCTTGAATGATCTTCTTCATGGATATGCATGAGATCCTTGCTGCAATGATAGGGAGCTTGCCTTATAGCTTTTGAAGATGATAATGCCTTCTCGCCTTCAAGATACTTCGACTTCTTTGGTAGTGAATGAATGCAAATCATAAATGCTTCTAGGATCTCCAAGATGATGTGATCTTAGTCCTACAAATGCTTCTCTATACTTTGGGTTGCCTACCCTTGTAGATCTTTTCATCGTGATGAGGATATTTTTTGTCTTTTGTTAAAGATTATAGGATTTAATGCTCTTGCTAGTGTAGAGTTGTAGTTGCCTTTATTTATAGATCTATTTGCCTTGAGTAGAAATAAGGCTTTGGCCTTGATTATTTGATGATCCCAAGACTTCTCCTGAAGTAAACCTTCTTCTTTGATCTAGGGTTTGATTCTTCAATGTAGATCCATCACTGTTCTTTGATGCCTTCCTTAAAACTCGATCCTTGAGTGTCTCTTAGATTAGATGCCCTTCCTTAACTGTCACCTTAGCTTTGATACCATGTTGAGAAATCTAGGGCATTAGTAGTTACGTGATTTCTCCTAATTAGTAATTGCTTGTGAGTATCTTTTACTTCATTAGATTAGAATCTTAAGTTATTAGTGTTCATCTTCATCAAACAGCTACCAATGCATAAACATAAATAGACAAGAGACACATCATGTAGGCTATGAGCCAGGGCCAAAACCTCTCACTCTTTGAGAGGAAAACCCTCACAAATTCTTCTTATAGAGATTCCAATTGACGAATACCAAGACCAAGACCCTTGACTTGGTTGATTCTCCACAATCAAGACACAAGTCCTCTTCCAGCTTCTTGTTTATTCTCTTTCGATTCCTTCTACTTCAGACTTTGCAGCATATGAGATCACTATGGTCATGATATGACATTGAACTGAGATCACTATAGGGATACGAACCTCTTCTTCAATAGTAGCACCGACTCATAGCTACATCGAGACCTTCATGAGTGGCACCCAACTCTACTTCGCTGTGAGACATAATACTGAGGTTTTTGCTATGATATAACACCGAGACAGTGGGGAGACATCACTGTAATATCACCAAAACTCCTCTTGCTATACCAAGACAGAGATTCATCTTGATTGTGAGATAATACCGAATTTGTCTGCTGCAATTTAGTACCCTGCTCTGAGCTCCTTTACTGAAACAATTTTCTTCATTCCTATCCGAACTTGCTTCTGTTCTTGACCTCTGAAAATGTCTGAGATATTTGAACTTTCTCACTGTGCCAAAGATCTGAAATTGTCTTTGTTCGATCCATCCGAAAAGCTCAGAGATATATGCAAATTTTTTTGACTATGGAATACGCCGAGGTGGGTATATATAGTGGTCTGTTTGAATATATAAGCCCATATGAGTTTATGAACTGATGTGTCTCCATAATGTGAGCCGACATGAGTTCTTTAATTTATCTTGAGGCCGACATAAGAAGAGGAAGACTATGCTTGTTTTTGGGGGGTTATTTTACTGGAATACATTTGACATATCTTTATACATGACATTGACTCTTTGACAAATCATAAGGCTCTCAATGAGAATCATCTAAAATAAACCTCTTGCTCATGAAACCCATGAAACAAGGCAATATAAATATAATTTTATTCTCTTTATTTCATCATTTGTAAAGGTCATAATTACATGTCATTATGAAGACCGAACCTAGTTACATTTTACCACACTCCCTCTTAACTAGGGAGGTATTCATAATGGTACTTGGTCATTCTCAATCTGAAGAACTACTCATAAGAAGATTCGGATTGGTAACCCATCTGTTTAGTATCATATTCATCGGCATTGTTACATAGCAAGGCCTTGACTAACAACTCTATCCACAATATCAAAGCATAATGCTTGCGAGATCAGTGATCCATAGACACCAAAATCATTGTCTCTCAAGGTACATACTCCACTTGGGTGTTCATAGAGTATGACCTTCCATTGAACTATTCTTCTATTGGGTAACTAATCCTCAAAGAATATCAATCCATGACTACTCTTGTCCTGAATTCCCTACCTCGTTCTCAAAGAGTATTGAATGCCTGAGGATTACCCAATCCTCTATTCTTTTTTCCCAAGAGAAGACAAAAATGTTGTGTCTATCTCTCCCTCCCAATTAGGGAGGACATATCAATTTCAATGATGGAATGTACTCATTCCTATGGAAGGAATGTACCTAAGCTCCCTCTTGGCTTAGGAATTTCAGGCTTCCTCTTAATTAGGGACCTACAACAACTCCTCAACCAGCTACCTGAAGAGCTTCTTCCTTTGATGTCATGAATTTATTTGCTAATGAGTCTTCATCTTTCATAGCTTCTTCATAGGGCACAAACCATCCATCACTTTCATTCATGGGTCAGTCATGTCGTTATTCCTTTCATTAGAAAGTGATCCATTAATCTTCATCTGGCTTTGCTTCATGTCATGTTGCCTTCTTCATTTCTTTTGGAAGGATCTTACATCCTTCTACATGGTCCTTGGGGAAGACATCCACAGTTCTTCCTTCGGTAGTCCTGCATAAGCCCATCCAGTTATTTGTTCAAAAATAAAGAAATGAACACTTAAATCAAAATTACCTTTGTGATGGTCTTTCATCATGACATCTTCCAGTGTGCATCAACATCCTGCATACTTGTTGACATATCTCCAAAGGATATCTGTTGTCAAGGGTCTCCATCTTTTTTAGACTTCCATTAGAGTCTTCATATCTTTCCGGGAAATTTCCTAGTCCAATCTTCTTGGTCTTTCGGATGTTGATTGCCTTTACCATGGTTGCATATCGCACGATCTCTTCCTTTCTTTCTTCACACATGATATTCCAAGGAGCTTCCATTCAGAGTTTCTAAATTGCAGTCATCCACCTCATACTCCTTCCATTCAAAGTTTCTAAATTGCAGTCATCCACCTCGTACTCCATATGAGGATATATTATGTTGATTTCATCTAGTGTGGCCCATGCCTTTCATCATTCTTTCATAGGACGAGATTCCTTTCCTTTGATCATGCTTCCAAATTACCTGCAACCATACAACATGACTTTATAAAATCAAATACAAGCATACATACCTCATTTACCTCTAGGCTCCTTTCAACAGCTTCCTTGATTGAAAAGATCTTCAACCCCTTGATCTGCTTCATCTCTTATATTATCATAGTATCATCCCATGAATTCCACAAGTTGAAGTTCCTAATGAAACACTTGCTTCCTCTCTGGATTGGTGAATCTTCCAATGAAGATTCCATCAGAGAATCTTGAAGATCTTACATATCCCTAGCCAACAAATGTTTCCTTTTTGACTTGATGTATGATGAGCCTTGTCTTGGATGACTTCTTCCTTTCCTTAAGTTTCCAATGAGGTTCCCAAGAGCTATATCCTTCATAGTTGATTATCAGACATCCTTTATGTTTCCTATGGTGATTTCACAAGCTCTTACTTCTAATTCTTTTCCTCTTCCTTGGACTTTCTTCTTTCAACTTCCTCCACTTCATTGGTGAAATGGATTTCTTCTCTATTCTCCTTGTCATTTCCCTTGAACTTAGGACAATCTCTCCTATAATATTGAATGTTAGCTCTGTTCTTCTTTCCTTCTGACAAATGTTTGAATTCTTTTTGCCCTCAACCTGTCTTCTCCTATGTTGCATAGAGACCACACTTTGTTGAATGGGATAGTCTTCTTATCCTCATAGACATTTGTTACCTTGTTCATTAGTTAGTGTATTTAGATCAATGAAGATTATCTCATCCCGGATCTTGTAATTTAGATCTTATGAAGGTAACCCTTTATCCTTTGATACTTTCAATTTGTGTAGATCAGATCTAAGTGATGTGACCTTCCTTATCCCATCTTCAGAGAATAGTTGTACCATCTTATCATATATATCTGTTAGATGTCTCCAATACTGTTATATGAAAGGACCTTTCATAAGAATCCCTTTACATGTATTCAGTGGAGACCTTTCCATAGATATGTTCAGTGACTTCACCTTGTTTGAGAACTATGCCTATCCTCCTTATGCAAGGAATTTCGATGACCCAACCGGCTTATATATTTCCTTGCAAAACGAAGTCATTTTAACAAATTTGATTATAGCAAGAAAGATACTTACTTGAAAAGTGAAGATGAAATATTCAACTTGATCACTTTGATGGTGGATGAAAAAGATGTATTAGTGCTCCTTTTGGATGATCTTCTTTCAAATGAAAAGCCCTTCTTCAATAAAGGAGATTGCTCCTTTTATGATGTCAACGCCTTTAGATCTAGCATCCTTTGTTGATGGTGATTGATGATGATGTTTTTGATGTTTCCTTGGATGATCTTCTTCACAGATAAGGATGAGATCCTTGCTGCAATGATAGAGAGTTTGCCTTATAGCTTTTGAAGATGATAATGCCTTCTCGCATTCAAGATACTTTGACTTCTTTGGTAGTGAATGAATTCAAATCAGAAATGCTTCTAGGATATCCAAGATGATGTGATCTTAGTCCTAGAAATGGTTCTCTACACTTTGGGTTGCCTTGCCTTGTAGATCTTTTCATCTTGATGAGGGTCTTTTTGGTCTTTTGCTAAAGATTATAGGATCGAATACTCTAGCTAGTGTAGACTTCTAGTTGCCTTTATTTGTAGATCTATTCGCGTTGAGTAGAAATAAGGCTTTGGCCTTGATTATTTGATCATCCCAAGACTTCTCCTGAAGTAGACCTTCTTCTTTGATCTAGGGTTTGATTCTTCAATGTAGATCCTTCACTTTGTTTTGATGCCTTCCTTGAAACTCAATCCTTGAGTGTCTCTTAGATTAGATGCCCTTTCTTAACTGTCGCCTTAGCTCTGATACCATGTTGAGAATTCTAGGGCATTAGCAGTTCGGTGATTTCTCTTGATTAGTAATTGCTTGTGAACATGTTTTACTTCATTAGATTAGAATCTTAAGTTATTAGTGTTCTTCTTCATCAAACAACTACAAATGCATAAACATTTATAGACAAAAGACACATCATGTAGGCTATGAGCGAGGGCCAAAACCTCTCACTCTTTGAGAGGAAAACTCGCACAAATTCTTCTTATAGAGATTCCAATTGATGAATACCAAGACCAAGACCCTTGACCTAGTTGCCTCTCCGCGATCAAGACACAAGTCCTCTTCCAGCTTCTCGATTATTCTCTTTCAATTCCATCTACTTCAGACTTCGCACCATATGAGATCACTATATTCATGAGATGACATTGAAATGAGATCACTGTAGGGATACAAACCTCTTCTTCAACAGTAGCACTGAATCATAGATACACCGAGACCTTCTTCATGATTGGCACCAATCTCTCCTTTGCTGTGAGACATAATACTAAGGTCTTTGCTGTCATATAATGCCGAGACAGTGGGGAGATATCACTGTAATATCCCCGAAACTTCTCTTGCTATACCAAGACAGAGATTCACTCTTGACTTTGAGACAATACTGAATTTGTCTGTTGCAATTTAGTACCTTGATCTAGGCTCCTTTACCGAAACATTTTTCTACATTCCTATCCGAACTTGCTTCTGTGCTTGACCTCTTAAAATCTCTGAGATATCCGAACCTTCTCAGTGTGCCAAAGATTTGAAATTGTCTCTGTTCTACCCATCCGAAAAACTCAGAGATATGTGCGAAATTTTCTCATTGTGGAATAGGTTGAGGTGGGTATATATAGTTGTCTGTCCGAAAATATAAGCTAACATGAGTTTATGAACCAGTGTGTCTCCATAATGTGAACCGACATACGAAGAGGAGGACTGGGCTTGTCTTTGGAGAGCTATTTTACTAGAATACATTTGACATATCTTTATACATGACATTGACTCTTTTACAAATCCTAAGGCTCTCAATGGGAGCCATCTAAAATAAACCTCTTGCTCATGAAACCCATGAAGCAAGTAATTACAAAAATAATTTTATTCTCTTTATTTCATAATTAACAAAGGTCATAATTACATGTCATTATGAAGACTGAACCTAGTTACATTTTACAACACGATGGATAGAGGGTGGTACCTTTGCTCCTTGAGGATTCTTCTTCTTTAGATTGGAGAATGTTTCAGCAGATAGAGTTGAGCAGAGATGGGACATACGATAATAGGATGACATATTGATTGATGAACAAATTTTGATAGGTGGAATCCTCCCTAGTTGAGAGGGAGTGTTAAAATATGCAACTACGGTCAAATTCCACCTTGGACAACTTATATTATGGAGATGATGATGGAATTGAGCTCCTCTTTTCGAGAGGACAAAAATTGACCTAAAGATCTCATTTGGACAAGCAGAAGTTGGATTTTGAATTTTTGTACCAACACATGCACATTTGGTCAGGTTGGCCTCAACATCAAATGGACATTATTGGGCGTCCATGAAAGCCCCTAAATACAAGTGACCTAGAGATCATTTGGACACCAACCAAGCATCTTCTTCTCTTCTTTCTGGATTGGCTCGCACAGGTTTGACGGAGGAAGCTCGCACAAGGTCCGAAGTTTTAGGTCTGCGGCTCGTATGGATTAGGGTTTCTGTTTTCTGGTTAGTTGCATGTCATTGGGCTAAATTGACCACAGTCGCATGCTTATAGAGGCCAACAAATCGACTGGGAAGCTACAATCGATCGCATGTCAACCTAAAGGGAGTCACTGGGGTTTTGAGCTAGGGTTTCACATTTGATTGAAGTTGACCACAGTCAACCAAAAGTTAAAGGGTTTCTCTTTGTACCACAACGACTTTGGAAGTCTGTTTCAGATTTGTAGTGGGTTATTTTCCAGGGTTGACATGACCCATGTCCAACACTTGTATTTCCTTGTCCTCCATGTCCCATGTCCTTGTGTCAATGATTGAGCTTTCCCAATATCCTATTAGATAAGGGACATCCTCAAGAGGGTTGCTTGGGGTTTGTACCTAGGATGGGTAGCATTGTCCCTAAGGTGTTTCCCCATCTTTGAAACATAGGGGCTCAATAACAACTTCAACTCCCTTTCTACTATATAAAAGGTAAGGGAGCTTTGTGGTCTCTATAGCAAAATGTGCAATTAGAGTGGGTACTTTACGACTATAATGGACTTAAAGCTCAGATACACTGGAGAAATCTAGCTGACGATTATGAGCCTCTACTACCATAATTTGGTACTTGAAGAAGAGCAAGATGAAAAGTTGAGAGTCTTCTAGCTGCAACAAGGCAAATGACTTTCAATAGATTACATAAAATTGTATTAAACATGAAAAACTAGCATATGCCATGCATGTATAGTAACATTAAATGTAGGAATGGTCTACTATAAGTGATTGACAACTCTTATGTAACTAACCTTTCACCAGCATGGGAGATCTAATGCTAGAATTACTGTTACCATTTATGTTTTCCACATCACAAAGATTTATTCTTCAAATCTATGCTAGGTGCATACTGACAACATATTGTACAATCTATAAGACTAGCCTATAGTTCATGTTGTGTCATTTATCTCCCAATGTGATACTTTGCTTTTTGTACTTAAGGCTGTCCTTTGTAAACCTTTTAGATCCGGCTTTAGTCATATGGTCAATCAAACAAATGGAGTTTGTTATGTTACGTGTATATCTATAACCAAAAGAAAACAATAATAGAATGGGTAGATCAAACCTTAGTTATATAGCTAATCAAATAAATAATATTATGTCTTCCGAGTATATTTATAATCAAAAGAAAAACAAGAATAGAACAGTTGCATTGAAACTCCAAGGACAACGTGTGACATATGTGTCTATAGACACAGGTTGGTATGCACCTATGCCAACTAACTGACAAATGAGATATATGTATATACCTTCCAAGGTTTGTTGGATGTATAAGGTGCATAAAATTCGTTTACATGGAATCTTAAAGATTATGAATGGTTTTATTCTTATTGATGATTTTATCAATGTCATTTTTATTTGACCCAACAGCTAGAAGCATTGCTCGATTTATATAGGAAGGAGAAATACATTCTCATTGTAACTACAAATCCTTTGCGTGGAAAAGAAGCTTGCATTGCCTTCAAGGTACTTAGCAACAATGATCATTTTCTTCTTTTTCATAAGTCATAATAATCAAACATGGATCTACCACTTGGTTTTCTTTACCTCCTTTTTGTTTGGAGGGTTGTATATGAGGAGAATGAGATGATATCAATAAAGGAAATGTAGCATGTGTGTATAGAATGGAATTGTATTATATTATATTCAGTGATTGTTGATGCACCCACATAGTGGCAGAGAATTAATATGGTTTCCCCATTACCTTTCCAGGTAGGAGCCACAAGCATAACTGTCCTCCGTAGCATTTGGCAAACTTATTGGCTCTGTGTCCATGAAGAGCTTTTCAATGACGGAGATCATTTTGCTTTATCATCAAAAGAGAATGTCCTAGAGAAGGATTCATGCCATTTGACTAATCATCTAATGGAAAGTTTATTAAAGCTGGATGAAAATTTTGATGATTTTCTTTGCCAACTGGAAAATGCAGGATGGGATGTCAAGCAACTTGCTCTTAAAGTCCCAACCAAGGTAACTATTATAGAAGAAGATGAGATTGAAGATGAAAATAGTATCTTGTAAAATTGTTTCACTTCACTGTCAGTACATTCTTTTGTCAGTAAGCAATCTTTCTTTCCTTAATGTAAAATGCTTTTCATCCATAATGGTCAAAGGGAATTGCATCTATGATATTCTCACGTTGCATCTTCAAGCTGAAAAAGTTCCTCTTTGAATGTTTCTTTTTTTTCTACGTGTGTGTTTAATGTATATTGTTCTTACCCTTTATTACATACTGGAAGGAGTTGACATTTTAAACTATAAAACATTTATATGAAGACAACTATAATACTTTCCAACAAGCACTCATAAACTCATAAAAATGCTTTAATGTCTTTGTCAATCCCCATAGTACATTGGGAAGAAAGAGACTTAGTATTGCAGTTCTATTATAGCTTAATATATTTGTCAAAAGATATTCTCAAGATATACTTTATAGGCACACAGACTAGACAAGTCTGGCCATTATGTACACCCAATGCATCTTAATAAGAACTTATTCTTTAGAAAAGATTGTAATCTGTGGACATATCTATAATCAGACATTATTTATATATAAAGGACCCCCATTTTATCACAAATCAAAGAAAAATTACCAAAACATTTGCAAGAATGATGTAAAACATGATTGCTCGACAAGTTCTGACAAAGGGAGTTTCCAAACACCATTTTTGTAATCTAATAATGTTATACTTAATAGACCCTAAAACAAGGCATTCTACTTTTGTAACATGCATAATGTCAAGATGTGAGTGATAATTAACTGGATCTGAAGAGTACCCAAAGGTGATCATCGGCATTATTTACTCGGAAGAAATAAAGTTGGCAACAAAAGAACCGTTTAGATTGGTATAAACACTTGACACGATAATTTTCTTGATCCACGGCAAAATTGGATATTTGAATTTTGCATACTATCTTTATCAAGGGGCTACTGAAGAGATCATTAATATATCCAGAGTTGCTATATGTAATTTGAGAAACTTGTATTTTGTATAACCAAAAACAAATGTAGCCACTGTAGAAAATTATTGCATGTTGATTAGATTTTATTGATATAAAATGGCACTATAAGTGGTTTTTAGATAATGCCTTTACATAGAATAAATAAGCCATTGGAGTCTGACAAGATTGATATCACTAATTATTATTTGTTAGTCTCTTTGACTAGTTTCTAAGCAAGAAAATGGCCATTATAGCTCTTACAAAAACCAACCATGTAATTATTGTCATTGATAGTATACATAATAAAATGTAAAACTAGCAACTACCGCTTATGGTGCACAAAGCGTTGTGAAAAAATGTGATTTGTTAGAATGTACTCTGTATTTTGTGGATGTGAACATAATCAATGAGTCGAGACGGTTATAGTTGGTAAAAGAATGAACACTGTTAGTAAACACCACTGAATCCATGGATGTGAACATAATCAGTGAAGGGGGATGCTGATAATCATAACTAGAGGAATGAACAATGTTAATAGCCATTATTGAATGCTTCCTTTAGCTACATATATGTGAAGTATGGTGTGCCGGCTGACCATTTCCAATGCTCCCAAGCCATTTCAATTTTCACTACTTGCCACTGTCAATTTAACCATGAACCAATCTAGAATTCCAATTTGAGTGGGTGTCTTTTTATGAAGAAGAAAACTATCTCCTAAAATCACCTTTACATATCTTGAGCTAGTACGCTATTTAACAATTCAACCACGAACCAATCAACAATCCCAAATTGAGTGGAGCTTTTCCATGTAGAAGAAAACCATCTCCTGTGTTGGTGTCTATAGCATCAGAGGTGTTCTAGTCTCGAAACTTTGTGGGGAGGTAAAACAAAAGAGTTTTCCATAACCCAGAAATTGTTTCTAGAAATTCCACCTAGAAGTGTCTCAATTAGATTATTAGCCTATATTTAATTTTTCTAAGTCCAAACTTAGGAAAAGGGGTTAATTAATCAGAATTAATTGAGATAAGGTGTGAATCATTTAGAAACTCACACAGATCGACAGGGAATTAATCTGGGCCCTTGACTAAGTTTTAATCTTGGTCGTTGGAGGTCCAACAAAGGATTGGAAGACGAGGTCGATGGGTAGATAGAGAATATACTTGCGAAAACCATAGAAAGCTCAATTTCCTTGGAAAGTTTGATTTTCTAAAGAGCTAGCAGTGTTGGAAGAGTTCGAGTTTCAGTAGGGAAGAAGAGACAGTGAAGCCAGAGGAAGATTTCCAGATCCAATGAGTGCATTGCAGAGAAAGGCCATGATTTCTCCAGGAAGTTGTGCAGATGCTGCGTAGACGCTTGAGTGAGCAGTTTGATTTTGCTTGGGTGAAGCTGGGTTTTAGTTCCAGACATCGAAAGGTATTTCCAAAGTGTAAGAGGGTCAATTTCCCAGTCAGTAGCAAGCAAGACAGCGAGATTGGCAGTCGATCCAGGCAGCATGTGTGACAAGCAGCTTTAGTGTGACGCAGGGCCTGCATAGGCCCAGTTGGACGGTTATCTTTTCAATGGCAGTGAAGTGTTGGGATTGCTTTGAGCGAGGGTAATTTCCCTCAGACTATTTTTGCCAATATTTTCTCTGCAGGATTGCCAATTTTCGGCATCCAAATTGTACATAGATAATTTACTGCTGCATAATAATAAAACCCCTCAGCTGCTGCACTGGTTTTCCCAAGTTGGGTTTTTCTAGGGAAATAATTGTGTTAAATTTTGTGTGCTTGTAAGTAATTCTCTCATATTTCCAGTTTATCTACAAAATCTTTATTTGTGAAGTTTGCATTAGTGAATTATTCGTTGTTTGTGTGGGTGAACAAACTATTAATTAATTTATAGCTAGAATAATAATTTCCAGTCACTGTTATAAAATTTCATAGTGAAATTTTCTAAGTTGCACAATAATTTCATAGTGATGAAGTTTTCACATGGTATTGGAGCAAGGATCAGATCAGTAGCTCATAGACGAAGAGGGAGAAATTTGTTGTTCAAAAGGAGCAACAACACAATTTTTCCAGGGACTGTGCAAACCCTAGCTAGGCAGTGTGAGTGACAAAGCATAAATTTGACTTCTAGTTGCGGTAGGCAAGAAGAGTTTGATTTTCTCAGAGGAAGACTCCAGCAGGTAAAGGTAGAGCTCGGAAGTATTTTCAGAAATAAACACAGTAGAATCGTTTTGTAGATTCGAGCGGAAGAGGAAGGGAAATTGCACACACAGAGGGAGATTTTTCTCAGAGGGTTTCTAGCCAAGAAATTTGATTTTCCCAGTTGCGAGTGGCAGTAGCAGCTAGCAGGATTGCACATTCCAGAAGGGAGTGCGAGTAGCAAAGAAACAATCGAGCAGAGGAAGAGGGAGTTTCCAGATCAAATTCGAGATGGACACAATTGGGCTTAGAGATCAGGATAGGTTGGAGGGAGCCTCCAACTATGTCATCTGGAAGGCTAGGATGTCCTTCCTTCCAGATGAATATTGCCTGCAAGCCTATATAGATAATGTGGTAGCAGTGCTCGAGGATGTCGATCTGCTGAAGGAGTACAGAAAAGAAATGGCGAAGGCAAAGTGGATGATCTTGGATGGAGTCCGAGATCATATAGTCTCACATATATCTGGGAAGAACATGACCAAGGAAATGTGGGATGGTCTTTCCTAGCTGTATCAGAGTTCATCCGAGCACAAAAGATGTTTCTTTAGGAGAAGTTGAGAAGCGTCAGGATGCAGAAGGGTGAAGGCATAGATCCCTTCCTCACCAGGATTCAGGAGGTCAGAGACCACCTTGCAACTGTTGGGGAGGCACCCCAACCCACAAAGCTTGTACAGCTGGCACTGAACAGTGTCTCGGAGGGTTGGCAATTGTTTGTCCAAAGTATTTTGGATAGAGACACTTTGCCTAGATGGGACAGGATGTGGTCCAATCTGCAGTAGGAGGAGTTGAGGTGGGCTCTAGTAAAGAGCATCATCAGCAACAACTGTAGCAAGACCGTGAAGAGTGAGAAGGAAGAGGAAAATGTGGCCTTAGCATCGAAGGGTCCCAGTCAGGGGTAGGGGGAAAAGAAGAAGAAAGACTTGTCAAAGGTCAAGTGCTTCAGATGTGGTGAGTTCAATCACTACAGTAGGCAGTGTCCTCTCAGGAAGAAGGACAAGCAGGAGAAGCACGACCAGGCAGCAGCGTCGTAAAGATCAACAAGTTGTCCCCCTGGCTGAAGGAGTATTTTGCGATGTTTGCAGCTATACCTTTATGAGAGAGGTGGGGCGATCTAGAGGTATAGTCCCAAAGTAGCGCAGACATGGACAGGGTCCAGTGAGGTGTTCTCCTCATGGATCATTACCTTGCTACACGAGCCCACAATATTTAGTAACAGGATGGGTCAATGTCAGTGATGCAGTTAGATTTCAAAGTGATACTTGCAGACTAGTAGTAGTTAGGCGCTGAGGAGCGTAGTGCAGTGTTGGCAGCAGTACGGAGTCATCAACGGTGCAGATTCTTTAGTAGACAATGGAGTGGCTAGTAGTGGTTAGGACTTAGGAGACAAATGCACTAGACACAATTGATTCAGTATTTAGGATGCTTCTCAGTTGCAATAGTTGCAGTTCCAACACCAATAGTTGAGAGGGAGTTCCAGTGCAGAAGTAGGGTTGACAGTAGTATGTCAATGTCAACAGTAGCATAGATGCAGCATTAGAGTTATGCAGTGGTTGGTGGGTAGTGGCCAGACATCAACAATGTGATAGAGGGTGATACAGAGATAGGGTGTTTTGGCAGAATGTGCAACACTAAAGAGAACACTTTCCTCACTAAGAGGGAGTGTTAGTTTCTGTAGCATTAGAGGTGTTTTAGTCTTGAAATCTTGTGGAGAGGCTAAAACACAAGAGTTATCCATAACCCATAAATCGTTTCTGGAAATTCCACCTAGAAGTGTCTCAACTAGATTATTAGCCTATTTTTAATTATTTCCTAAGTCCAAACTTAGGTAAAGGGGTTAATTAATCAAAATTAATTGAGATAAGGTGTGAATCACCTAGAAACTCACACGGATCGACAGGGAATTAATCTGGGCCCTTGATTCAGTTTTAATCTTGGTCGTTGGAGGTCCAACAAAGGATTATAAGAAGAGGTCGATGGGTAGATGGAGAATACACTTGTGAGAACTATAGAGAGTTCGATTTTCTAGAGCGCCAACAGTATAGGAAGAGTTCGAGTTTTAGTAGGGAAGCAGAGACAGTGAAGCCAGAGGAAGATTTCCAGATTCGGTGAGTGCATTGCAGAGAAAGGTCAATATTTCTCTAGGAAATTGTGCGGAGGCAGCACAGAAGCTTGAGTGAGCAGTTTGATTTTGCTAGGTTGAAGCTGGCTTTTAGTTCTAGAGGTTGGAAAGTATTTCCAAAGTGCTGGAGGGTCAGTTTCCTAGTGAGTGATAGGCAGGTTGACTAGATTGGCAGGCGATTCAGGAAGCTCGTGTGGTAGGCAGCTTCAGTGTGACACAGAGCTTATGCAGGCCCAGTTGGACGGCTTTTCAGTGGCAGTGGAGTGTCGGGATTGCTTGGAGTGAGGATAATTTACCCCAGATCATTTTTGCTAGTATTTTCTCTGCAGGATTGCCAGTTTTTAGCATCCAAATTGTACTCAGATAATTTCAATGCTGCATAATAATAAAAACCCTCAGCTGTTGCACCGGTTTTCCCAAGTTGGATTTTTCCGGGGACATCTGTCCAAAAAATCACTGTGTTAATTTATGTGTGTGTGCTAGTAATTCTCTCAGATTTCCAATGTATCTTCCGCAGAATTTTTATTTGTGAAGTTTGCAGCAGTGAATTATTTGTTGTTTGTGTGGATGAACAAATTGTTAATTAATTTACAATTAGAAGAATAATTTTCAGTCATTGCAACAAAATTTCATAGCGAAATTTCTAAGCTGCAGATTAATTTTGTAACGCCGAAATTTTCACATCCTGAAATTGCGTTCATATATATCGAGATATAACAGCTTTCCAAGGTTGATATTATGGGAAGAAATCAGGGGACAACAAAACATGCTAGATAGGAGCAATGCGCTATTCAGGTGACCCACTGGAACCATTCAAAGTTCAAACAATAATAATCTCCTCAGGGTTGAAATTTTCATATCAATCTGTGAAAAACCCTGTTACTGTGCCGCTCGTTTGACATTTAGATTGCAATAAGATTCAACTATGGATTCTTTCAGTTTTGATTCAGAGATTGGTTTCAAAAAAGTTATAATCTCAACTTGGAGAATTTTTCATACATGTGGATAAAAGCATGTCAACTGTGCCCTGTTTACTTTCCAAATTTTAATATTGTTTAAAACACTACATTTTCAGCTTGTCTCCTGAAGCAAACAAGACAGTGCCCACCATTGTGAATAAAACAAACCTTTATATCGAATATACATATAATTCATAGTATGTTTATCCAGAGAACTGTAATTAGTATATGTAGAGTTTTAACTTTTTAGTTGGTTACGAGTACAGTATCCTTCTGCCTACACTGGCGCACACAGTACATTACTCTATGGTGAAAGTAATCTGGATCCCATTCGCGAAGAATCTAATGGCAGAGACAAATTTTAATTCTGTAGCTATTTTATTTTTTAGAGGAAAAAGTAATACCAAGATCGTCGTAACAATTGTTACACGTCAATAGCTGTAACGCAGTAAGTATCCACCCAGTAACACGTGCTATTGATGAAATACCTAAACCAATAGCTTCTAAAACCTTCATTCTCGGGATTCTTTGACTGGAAAACAATAAGGGCACCACTATACTGCTCGCTTGGCAAAATGTTCATCTGTACAATGCTGGTTGGTTTGTGCAAAACCAAGCGAACCCATTACAAGCATATACAACTTCACTTACGCATTTTCACTGGAGAAGTACGTATATTCGTTTACAAGCATATACAACTTCACTTATGCATTTTCACTGGAGAAGTACGTACGAATGTAGGGACGTTCTCATTGGGTTTACAATTTTCATGATAGGAATGTATCGATTACTTCCTCGACTATGGATTCCAAGAAAGTAATTATATGTTCTCTTATTGCTGCTATTGGTTTGAATCGTTTGATAAACAAACGATACAACCACTAGAATACAGAGATGTCTGTAGGGATAATCGAGGACAAAGATAAGGATTTTACATGATTAATCAATTATGGCAGTCAGAGCGCTGCGTATAGGAGACGGTCATGCCAGAGGAGATTTCAAGAAACCCCATAAAGAAGATGACGCTGACCAATGCAGCAATGCAATAAGATGAATGCCTTGTCATTGCCTGAAGGACCTGTACGTGAAATCATTAATTACGGGAAATATATCTAATTTTGAAAAAGCCTAGTCTAGAAACCTACAACTTAGCCTGAAACAGCAATTTTTGAAAATTTGGGTTACAGCAGTCAAATTTCAAGATTTTGGGTGCCCCTTGGGTTCTTGCTGGTGTTGAATCCATTTCCACAATCAAAAAATGATTCAAATGCTCTAGCAATTTGATTAAAAAAAAAAAATTTGTCGTATCCCAGCAAGAAAACTGTCGTCCGGGTGATTCTGTGGTGTCGTTAGACAATGCCTTTTGAAAATACCTTAACAAAGTGCACACTTTTATGATGAATGAATGAATGAAAGGATTTTAATGACGTCCACGAGACCAAGTGGTCTAAGGGACCTAAGACTCCAGCTCATCACAACTTCAAATAAGTCTACTCTCATGTCATGAATTTTGACCAAGAAGTGTGTAGTTTTGATAAGCCTCGCTTCCTCGAACAACTTGTTCAAACAATCCACCTTCAGAATGCTTTTAATTGATTATGAATATCCTCATAAGCTGGACAATCCATGATGTAGTGTCATTCTATTTCAACCTCTCCTTTCCTACAGAAGATGCAGATTTTTTCTTCCTACTCTTCTTTTGGAGTTGTCCATCTCCTTGTTTCTTATCTGAGATGAAGAGATCTGGTCCTCAATTGTGTTATTAATAATCTAACCTTTCTTGTGATTTTGGCACTCGAATATATCATGAGACTATGTCGGGTTGAAATCTTTGACATATAGAGATTTCTTTCGACCAATTTGTTTTTCCCACGTGGTAGTCTTGAATTTTTCAAGCACCCATTTTTTAACTTCCTCTTTAGAGTTAGGACAATCTTGCCACTTAATGCCCCACTTACCCAACCACTTGTCATTTTGTTTCCCCCAAGTTTTCTTCCTCCTTTGTAACAACTATTTTAGGTCAACAATGCTCATCCATGCCTTCAACCTTTTCTAAGTAACTTAACAAGCAAAAAACCGCATCAGCCTCCATAAAAAATAAGCCAGACTCAACTAGCAAGATCTCATAAGGAACCATTGATTTGACTTTGAAATTATTAGTGATTAGGTGTTTTTGAATTCTTTCTAATTGCCTCCACTTGTGGTCTAGCATAGTACTCCCCCAAACTTCACATCCATAGAGTACAATTGGTGTAACCAACAACCCAAAAAGAGTTTTCTTGGTCTTCCAGTGCCATAATTCTGCTTTCCTACATCCGTTTTGCAGAAAGTAAAAGGCTCTCCATCCCCCCTGAATCCTTTTAGCTCTACATGTCTCCCAATTGAGCCTGTTGTGAGAAATAATTCCTAGATACTTGTATTCTTCCACAATTTCCAAGGGTTTCCCCTCATTGAACACCTTGTCAGTGAAATGACTAGCCCACGAGGGTACTTCGAACAACTCTCATCACCACACACGCATCTAATATAATTACGCAGATAACTCAAAATGATAGAAGTTGATGAACAAGATTCAAAAGGACAAGTGCATGAGCAGAGATTTTCTCAAAAGATTTCTCCAAATTTATTAAGCGCTTTGAATTTAACAGTCTTCAAACCATAAGTGATATAACTCTCAAATGTACATGTGTTATGGGAATTTTGAGGTATTAAATGTCTTCTAAGGAAAATAATAAAATAAGAGTTATGAATTAAAAAATAAAAGTAAATTACTTTTTCTTATTGTATTTTCGACTTATTGCCTTGTAGGCTTAATCAAATGTTATGTGTAGCTACTTGTTGGATGCGGAATTAAATTCCACATCCAACGAGTACCCACTTTGCATACTTTTGAGTAGACCCTAAAAAAATGAAAATACATAAAAAAATGTGTTTAGCACATGTATTTTCAATTTTTTTCGATGTAGGTCTACTCATAAATATATAGAGTGGGTAGTCGTTGGATATAGAATTTAATTTCGCATCCAACAGGTGTATACACCTGGCATTTGATTAAAATTATAAAGAGGTAAACTTAAAATAAAATTAAAACAAAATAATTTTCTTATTTTCCTTCTAAAATATTTTCCCCTACAATGACATCATCATCTTGAATCCTATTGATTATTTTCAAGTTAATTTTGTTAGTACATTTTTTGTTTTGAAACTCATTTTTTACTTCAGAATTCCCTTAATGGAGGGAGGATGAAGCAAGAAATATGTAAGCAACGATTGTATGAGAGATGTCTTATAGGTTTTCTAATTGTTGGCAAATCTAATCCATAAGAAGGAAGAGAATGTATGTCTCATGGTGTGCTTGTTGTATATGATAGCAACAGTCAAGTTTAGGATTGATTAGATTGCTAACACTGGATGAGTAGACCATCGTCTGCATAAGGTTTTCGACAGTAAAAATACGTGCTACATAGTTATAGATTTTTTCAAAAGTGGAAAAAGATCATAGCCCAGTGGTCAACTCACATTGGCAATGCTATCCATGAATGTGGATTGATCAATTATTATTATTCAAGGAAAATCAGGTCCCATAAATTGAATAGTTGGACTTCGTGGTCTAGAAGGGAGAGTGGAGAGATTTTCATTCTTATTGGATGCTTACTATATAATTATAAGTTTTCCTAAAGTTGAAAAATCTATTATAAGTCAGTTGTCAACCTATAGTGATCATGTTAACCACAATGTGGATTGACTCATTACCCTTATTCAAGGAAAAACACGTCATATTGACTAGTTAGTAGTTCATAAGGGAGAAAACATTCACTTTCACTAGATGTCTTTAGGTCTTGCATTAGAGGAGATTTGAGCTTAAAAGTGCCCAAGAAATTTTCATGCCATAATACGTAAACCAATCAAAATCCATTAAATTTTAAAAAATGTACAGGTAAATATTTTGGAGGGAAAAAAATAAAAACTATTTTTTTAAATTGTACTTTTAGCATATCTCCTTGTAGCTTTACTCAAATTTCAACTATAGACACTCATTAGATGCAAAATTAAATTCAACATCCAACGAGTACCCATTATGCATACTTTTGAGAAGACCCACATTGATAAAAATTGCAAATACATTAAGGAAACATGTTTAACACGTTTTTTTATTGTATTTGCAATTTTTATCAATTTGGGTCTTCTCAAAAGTATGAATAATGGATACACTTGAAATTTGAGTAAACTTATAAGGAAATAAGCCAAAAATACAATTAAAAAAATAGTTCTCTTTTTCCCTTCAAAATTCATAATTCTTGTTTATTGTTTTAACCATTATTTTATTATTTTTCCTTAGGAGACCAATTTTAGGCTGAAATTTCTGTAATGGGTCATTAACATTTTTCCTTGTGACTTAGAAAGAAAAGTTTTTAGTCAATTTGAAGTAGTTTGAGGTCTTACTTTAGGACTAAAAGTGAATTTCAACGCAGATAACATCTATAAGAAAGCCTAATCTAATGAGGTCATGTTTTCTAGGAACATCTAGCTTTAATCTCGTACATGAAAGAAAACACTATCTCCAAAGGTTATTTAACATTTTACCAAAGAGGAAAGTGATTTAAAATTTATATATAAAGGATGTGTTTACTAATTTTATTATTTATGCAATCAAAATATATATTAATATGAAATAAAATGTCATATTTTACTACTAAAAATTAGCACAATTATATAAATTAAATTAGTGGTAAATGTCTATATGACTTAGAACACTTATCTCATGATACATTTCACATCGATAATTTTTTTTTTTTAAATCATAAAGTAATAACCAAATTATAATTTATTTGGTTATATATATATATATATATATAGATATAATATATATATAATATATATATATATAGATAAAGTTAAACATTTTAACATTAGAAAACATTTAACAGATTCTTAAGTATGGAGATAGTCTAGTTTTTGTTACATTATTATAGCTTATCAATATTACATGCCTAAAATACCATAACTCATTTTATAGTCAAAATATTTAATTTATAACAATTTTTCAAATAAAAAAGCAAAATGAGTATAACTAGCTTTAAAAATAAATCTCAATCTTCTATCTCAAACTACTAAAAATATTCAAAATTAAATTCCTACCATCTTAATTATTCATAATTAAATTAAATTCTAAAAACTATACTTTAAAATAATTACACCTTGCATAGTAATTATATTAAAAATTAATTATTAACAATTAACTTAAAATTATAGAAACTGAAAATTAATTATTAATAATTAAATTAAACTCTTAGAAACTTTACTTAAATAAATAAACTTATCAATTTAATTATATTAAGAACTAAAACACATTCCCAATATAAATGTTGGACATAAATATTTTAAATTCTAAAAAATATATCAATATAAACCAACATTAAAATTCATTAATTTTATTATCTATGTAATCAAAATATATTAATATGTAGTATTAAGATGTCATATATTACTTGTACTAATTATATTAAAGTAGGCCTAATGGTTAAGAGAACATGTTTCCTCCTAAGAGGTCATAGGTTCAAAATGAAAGGGGGTAGAGTATGTATGTCTTCATAGACTAAGTAGTCAAATCATTACGTGGAGGTCCCTTGTCCCACAAGTAAGGGGGTCTTATACACCAATTTGGTGTCCGATTTGGTTGTGACTTTAAAATTAGATAATAATAATTAAAAAGTAAAACTCATCCTAATGTATAAATTTCAGGTTAAATATTTTAAGTTTTAAAGAAAATAAACTCATCCTGATGTATACATTTCAGGTTAAATATTTTAAAATTTAAAGAAAACAAACTCATACTTAAAAATGTATTTATAACGATATTCTATTATATTATGAATAATAAAATCTTAAATAATTATTATTAATTTGTGAATTTAATAGTGTGAAGATGTCATGATAATCTGGTTTTTATGTGTGAGAATGATGAAATTTATTTATAAACTATAAAAAAAATTATAATCAGTAAAGCGCTAATTTTTATTAATAATTTTTTTGAGATTTTATATATATATTTTATATGGTAGAAGTTTTATTTTTATTTTTTATTTTTTTATCATATTACTTAATTTGTGAGTAGTTTATAAAGTGGAAAACTTTCATTCTTACTAGATGGAACATTTTTTGAAGTGAGAGTGGGAATCCAATTATCACTAATTTTCTATCTATGATCTTTATTGAGGTGCTTGCCATATTCAATTCCCTTCTTGAATTTTCTACAATGGGAATGGTCAACCTTGGCTAAGATACTAACATGTTTAACACGAGTATAATGTTTTGTTTACCGAATGTTCACATAAAGTTGATGAGCAGTGGTGCTTTATGTTAGCACAATGTTCCTGTATTCTAATTTTAATGGAATGACCAGTTTCTCCAAAATAGGGTTTGTTGCAAGAGCAAAGGATTATGGATTAGGTATACACATTTTTTTATTGGTGGGATCAATGACATCCTTTCGACCGATCTTTCTTCCATAATTTTTCTTTAAGAAAATTTACACAATGCATGCAAAATTCATCATTGTAATAAGAAACATTGCAAAAATGTAAAACATGCAATACACACTTATCTTTTAATGAAATTTGTGTAAGGAGTTGTTTGTCTAAAGTGATTCACCACCCAATTATAGATATTTAGTATATATGCCACCCCCAATTCTAGGTATATAGCCATTATGTTGAAGATACCAATTATGAGCTAGTGCACACTCAACATAAACCCATTTTTCTCATGACTTAATCATCCTACTCCCTTAGAGCACTTTGACCACTACATCCAACAATGCATCATCCATGAAACTCTTTTATATCGTCTCTACACAACACTTGGACCATTTGTTGGATTCACACCTATATTGGGGGGGCAAGGTGAATCAATATAATACAATTTCTTACTTCTTTAAACATCCAAGCACCGTCAAACATCAATATCATAAGCAAAAATGAAACAAAAGATATACATGGAAACTCTTTCCAAAGAAAACCACAAAACTTCTTTATGCAAATCTTTGTAGGCACCAAACTATTTATACAAACTTTGTATGCACCAAACTACTCATACAAACTTTGTGAGCACCAACCTACAGGAGACACTAATCCCCTCTATTGCTTTATAGGTGCCAACCAACATAAGACAGTAATCCCCTCAAATTCTTTGTGGGCTCCAACCTATAGGAGACACCAAGTCCCTCGTTGATTTGTAGGTATCAACCTATAAGAGAAACCAATCCCCTCCACTGCTTTGCAGTAACCAACTTATAGGAGACACCAATCCCTTTAAGCTTTGTAATTCTTTATGTACCGACCACTATGACGTTTATGAATTATACTTTGTTTTCTAACTTTGTGTAGTAAACTTATGTTGTGTTGCTTTGAACCAAGTGCTTTCTTCAACACAAACATTAACAACTACACTTTACCAATGTTTCATATTCATATCAGATGCTTCCTTCAACCAAAACTACAATCACTATGCTCTGTCATTATAGAACCTTTATAAAGGGTGCTTCCTTCATCCCAAACTACATACACTATGCTCTTTCATTATAACACCTTCATAACAGGTTCTTCCTTCAACCCAAACTACAAGCACTATGTTCTTCCAATGTAGCACCTCAACTTTCCATACTCTATGCTCATATATCTTTGGCATCATATCAAATTCCCTTGTGATGTTCTAGGTACTTATCGGGTCCTCAGAGCATTAGCAACCTCAAGTTCCAATTTTCACTTTATACTAGCAAATTAGTGAAAATCCCTGAAAATATTTAACAACGGAAATGATTGCAAAACATGATTTTTTTTAATTTTTTGATAGGAAACTTTTCTATCAAGATTCACAAACCCTTCTACTAGTTGACAATTGTGATATCGGATATTGGAGGAATCAATGAGTGTTGCACTTTATAATTTCTCTGTATATATGTTCCTAGCAACAAACCTACACATGATGCCAAATTCACTTTCAAATGTCATGACTAGGGGCATTGAGGGCATGAACACCAATTTTTTGCTTTTATGTTGGATATTAGGAAACACCAAAAAGTAGCTACACTAAAAATCCTTGTAAAACTAGGACTCGTCAAGTACAAAAGATGGAAAATATTTTTGTCAAGTGTTGGTGATTAATTTGATTGTTAACAAGCTTGGTCATTGGGATATTAGAATGTTGGGGGAATTCAATTATTATTACACCCCTCAAAATCTCAGTAATCTATATGCCAAAGGATTTAAGTCCCCGGGGCCATAACCTAATATCTCTACAACTAAGTGCTTGGACCAAGCACTTTATCGAAAATCAATGAAACCTAAGCCTTTGTAAAAATTTGCTATGGAAAAATTCCATTCGCCTTTAGGTTTTATACTTAAGCATCCATGTGACCAAAGTTGTGAATAGGGGCTTCAAATTATTGAAAAATCCTCAAACCTACGCCTTTTGATAAAAAAGTCAATATGGCGATATGTTGAGAGATTATATCCCTCAGGTGTTATATTTAAGCACCGCATGACTGGGACTTGTGACCAAGAGCTACAGATACCAAGATGCTAGAACACATGCAATACCTACCTTTTATGAAAAGTATGATATGCCAAGGAATTCAAGCTCTAGGTATTTCTTCCATGAACAAGGGTTTTCATCGAGGGCTTATCTTATAGCCGAGATATCAGAGAAACTATAGAATGATAGTTCTTGGCCTAGTAGCAAATAGGTGTTCTAGTCTTTATGTTGTCTGAGAGGTTAAGGAACACAGGATCTCCAAAACTTGAAAAATGTTTCGCAAGAAAAGCCTTAGAGACACCTTAATTAGATTAGTTAGCCTATAATTAAATATTTCCTAAGTCTAACTTATGAAAAGTGGTTAATTGAATCAAATTAATTAAGGTTTTCTCTAGAGTCTTCTGGAAAAATTAATTGATGGGAGTCAAGATGATCATCGCCATTGATTGACATGTGATCATGGTCATTGGTTTGCCAATAGAAGATTATAAGAGCAAGGTTTAGGGTGTTGGAGAATACACTATTTATCGCGAGAGCAATTTGACTACCCAGTTGCAGTAATTTAGTAAGGGCACAGTTGAAGCTAGGGAGAGAGTCAACAATAGAGGTTCAATAGAGATTTGGGAGTAGGATTCTGAAGGATATTTTCTAGATGTAGAAATAGCTCGAAATTTGAGGCTGCTAATGAATTTAGACTTAAACCAATAGACACAAATTTCTTCTACACAATCTATGGAAAGGAAAACACACAACACACATGCAATAACATGTGACCATTAAATCAAAATGGACAAGATATTTTTCTTGGGGAACACAACTGGGAAAAACACCTCCTTTGTTTTGTATTGAATTAGATGAGAATATGGATCTATTACAATGTCTGCTTCAATCCTTGAAGCTATTCCTACACTACAATATTGATCTCCTACTCTTTGACATGCTCTGGCCAACATTTAGCCAAAATAGGCCTCAGCCTTCCTCCTATTTCCTTGTGCAATCCTTGAGCAAATTAGCTCCTAAAAAATAGGAGAATTTCCTATTTCCTTCCGTAAATCTTGAAGGAATTGATCACCTGCTACAATACAAAACTTGTACACTCAACTACTATACAATTGAAAAATGAAATGTGCCTTTTCCTCCACCTCAACTAGGAAATTCGAATTCCATGCATGACTAGGGCTATTTTAAGTAAATTGATTAGTTAACTAAGGGATTAGTGAGTTAAAAATTGTTATACTACTCAATTGAACTCCTACTGACTCTATTCTAGACTAGATCTCAAATAATTGGGTTTAGCTAACTATAGCTCCACTAGATTGTTAGATTTTAGCAATCAACTCATGCACAACTCTAGTTGTAGTCTACAAACTTGAATTGATTGATTTAACTGAGTGATTTGGCCATGTCACTCCTGCTAACTGCAACTCAAGTCATCGTGCTGATGTGGAATTTCAAATTTCTCCATTTGAATAAGGCACAAGTCAAATGGAACCTTTTCTTGCTACAATTTAATACTCCCTCTTAGCAATGAAAGGGTTATTAACCACCCCAATACTTCTCCTATGGAACTCGAACTTACCTCTTGACAAATCCTTTGCCAAGAGGTCTGCATCCTGCTCCTTTGTAGGAATGTATTGTAACATGATGATCCTCCTCTCAACACAAGCTCTAAGGCGAGGGTACTTGATGTATATATGTTTTGACCAATCATGAAACACTGGATTTTTATAGAGTTTGATACAACTCTAATTATCATAGCGAATCAATGTAGGCTCCATCCCATGACTAAAGAGCCCAACCAAGATCTTCCTCATCCAAATACCCTCACCTTTTGCTTAGCTAGTAGCCATATACTGGACCTCTGCTAAGTTGAGTGCTACAGATCTTTGTTTCCTATTATACCAAGAAATTGCTGCTGACCTAACACTAAAGATAGCTCCCAATGTGCTCTTCCTGCCTAATGGACTCCCTACCCAATCTGCATCTATGAAGCCTTAGAGATTCACTCCACCAATCCTCCTATGCCATAAACCAAAATCTACTATGGCTCTAAGGTATTTGAGAACATGTTTTGTTTCTTCCCAATGAAGATCGGTAGGCTCCACCATAAATTGACTAAGTTGATCTACAAAAAAAATATAATAAGGACATCAAGGAGCCCACCAACTTTTTGTAGATAGTGCCATCTATTACCTCTCTTGTAGAAGCATCCTCTTTCCTCCATTTAGTAGCGATAGGAGTGTCCATGGGCTTGCAGTCCTGCATATGGAATCTTTGAAGGATTTTAGAGTTGTGCTTCCCATAACCAACAAACAACTCTTCATCTCCTTGCCACACCTCTAAACCAAGGAAATAGTGCATCAAACCCATGTCCTTCATCTTGAACTCTCTTCCAAGGTCCTGCCTGCAATACAAGATCAACCTCTCATCTCATATCAATATCAAATCATCTATATACTAGACTAAGATTATCAGACTCTCATCTACCAAAATGTAGTAGAGATTGGCATTTGCTTCATTCTTAGTGAAGCCCAATCCATAGAGATAGGAATCTATGTGAGTGTACCAAGCATGAGGTATCTTCTTGAGACCATAAAGGGATCTCTTGAGTCTACACATTTGTCTCCCTGTCATATGTCTCAAATCCCTCAAGATTCTTTATGTAGATCTCTTCCACAACCACTCCACTAAGGAAGGCAGTCTTAACATCCATTTGGTGGATCTTCCACCCAAACTCTCTTTCCAATGAAAGTATGGTCTTGATAGGAGGATATCTTGCTACAGGAGAAAATGTCTCCTCATAGTCAACTCCCTCTACCTGTGAGAAGCCTTTGGCCACAAATATGGCCTTGTACATCTCAACACTTCCATCAGTTACATGTTTCACCTTATACATCCACATGGAGCCAATAACATATTTTCCCACATGTCTAGGCACAAACTCCCAAGCATCATTCTTCACGATGGAGTCATACTCCACCATGGCATCTACCCACACCTTCTAGGAAATGACCTCATCAAATCAAGAAGGCTCAAAATCAATCAGTTCTATCATGAGTGCCATATATCTGGTATATATGTTTGGTGATATCCTATGTCTGTGCAAGGATATAGGAGCTCCAACATGCTCCTAAGCATCCTACACCAATTTGTGTTCCTCCCTGGTTCTCTTCCTCCCTTCTCTAGAATGTTGTGTGCAAGTTGGTGCCTCCACTCGATATACTCTCTTCTCCTCCACATGTGGATGCTCCACAACATCTTTTGGATCTATTTGGGGCTCCTCCTCTGGTGGAATGGTCATATCTTGCTCTATAGAGATTCTCATGGCTTTATCCTCATCAAATATAACATCTCTCCTCCTCACAATCATCCTTAGTGAAGGCATGTACACCCGATATATCTGAGGTGTCTTTGTGTATCCTATAAGGATCTCCCTCTCTGCAGTATGATCCAACTTTTTCCTGATACCTTTGGAGACATGGAAATAGACCGTGGATCCAAAAATATGAAAGTGGGTTACATTTGACTTTCTCCAAGAGGAAGCCTCTTCAAGTGTGATCATTCCAAGAATTTTTTGAGGGATCCTATTCTGCAAATAAATAATTGTATTGCATGATTCTGCCCACATGTATAATGGAAATACCTAATCATGAGACATTGCTCTTGCAACCCCTACAATGCTTCTATTTTTCCTCTTTTCCACCCCATTTTGCTATGGGTTGTGAGATGCATTCAAATCCCTTCTAATACCCTCCTTGGCACATAACTCTTTGAAGGAATTAGACACATACCCTCCTCCATTATCACTTCTCATGGATTTAATTTTTTGTCTTGTCTCATTTTCATATAAGGCTTTAAATTAAACAAACTTTGAATAAACCTCATCTTTCTTCTTCATAAAATAGATCCAGTTTTTGTGGGAAAAATAATATGAAAAAAATCATATAATACATGTGCTTTGCAACTGAGACTGTAGAAAATCATCCACATACATCTGAGTGAACTCGCTCCAAGATGGCTCCATCTCTACTATCTCAACCATGAAAGGAGGATTTGACATATTTTTCAAGAGTGCATCCCTTGCACACATCATGTTGATCAAGGGTGCATTTTGGAAGTCCAATGGTGATCTGCTACATATTTTCAAAACTCATTAGAGAAATTTTGAGGTCTAAAATGGGCCGCAAAACAAAAAAATACAACCAAAATCAACTTTATAAGAACCAATATGATTCAATATGATGATGTCAACCATGGGGGATGATTCACCATTTTTGGAGTAAAAAAGAAAAAAAAAAACTACTTTTCAACTTATTTCCCTACAGTTTTACTCAAATTTTGAGTGGGAGCACTCATTGGATGTATAAATTAATTCCTCATCCAAAGAGTACCCATGTTGCATACTTTCGATGGACCTGCTACATAAGAAATGATAAATACATGATTGCAATCACTTTTTTTTTTATGTATTTCTCATTTTCGTGTAGTAGGGTCCATCAAAAGCATGTAACATTATGAGGAATTAAATTTTGCATCCAATGAGTGTTCCCACTCGAAATTTGAGTAAAATTGTAGGGAGATAAGTTGAAAATACAAGTTGAAAAAACAGTTTTTTCATTTTTCCCTCTACAATTTGATGATGTAATGTAATCTTATTTTATTATTTCCACTATTATTTTATAGTATTCCTTATGAGGCCCATTTTAGACCTCAAAATGTTAATTTTTCATAGGTTGACATTGTTCTTTTATTTGATAATTGCATATCATCATTAATACATTAAGTTCACCCCATATTATCATTACATTATTCAGATTTACACCATTATACATCAAGATATGCAATTACATAAAAAGAAACAACATCACCATCATCATTAATGCAATGGAATATAAAAGGAGCGGTAGAAGAAAGCATGCACACACATAGAGACACCAGGATTGGTCTGAGACCAGGGGAAAACCCACTAGGGGGAAAACCCTTGCAATTCTTCTTCTTCTTAGATCATCATCAAATGATGTAGCAAAAGAGAGTGCAATGATCCATAACTTTATCTATGAAGCAAAACAATAATGATATCCCTGAAACATATCTAGTCATCATAGGAATCAGGACCCTCATATTCATGGTTGTAATGTTTTGTCACAATTTGATGTCAACCACTGTATATTGTTGTCACTTTGTCGAACACTGTTGAGCACTGTTGTCATTGTCAATGAGCCCAATACATATGTTTGCGGCAGATACGAAAAAAATTAGATCTACAAATTTGTGTAAAAGAAGAGAGAAGCCTCGATCTAACAGATCACTGAAGTCAATTGAAGCCAAGATGTCAAGCCCTAGATATGAACTCGGGTCCCTCTCATCAACGTTGTCTGTGTGCGATCAAAACTCCCTGTTTTTTCTCTTGGCTATTGTATGCGAGCAACTGTGACTACACGATTGCTCTCAACAAGTCTTTGTGAGTGCGACTATGGCACAATACACTTAAAAACCCAGAGTCTCTCCCTTACTGTTATTGTGCGAGTGATTGAGATGTCTTGGTCACTTTGAGAACCACTCTGTGCGAGCGACTGGAGACCGAAACCTTTAGATCTACCTCTGAAGCCATAGTCATTCCCATAAGCTTATGTGCCAGTGTCTAAAGGCATATAGTCGCTCTCATAGACTTGTGTGCTAGCGTCCAGGGACCTAAATTCCTTGTTCTGTGCTAGCGACCGAAATCCAAAAGACCCTAACACAAAGTGAACCTTTTGCCTATGATTTCAGACCCTTGAGAAAACTCCTTCCGTCAAACTTTTGTGAACCAAGACTAACCCAAGAAGTTACTCATGTGGTTAGGTCTGACCCATTCCATAATATAAATAATTCATAACTCAACTTCTGCTTAACCAAATTGGGTGATATTTAGGTTGATTTTGGTCCCCTCGAAAAGAGGAATCTAATGCAATCACTCTATCGGTCATTTGAGTTGTACAAGGTGGAATTTTACCACAATTGAAAAAATTAACACTCCCTCTAAACTAGGGAGAATTCCACCTGCCAATATTTGTCCATCGAACAATATGCCATTCTGGAATCTTCGAGTGTTATCACGTATAATCACAGATCATCTTTGTCATGTAGTTTCCATGTCATGTCCATGTCAAGTGTCTCATCATCACAAATCATCATTGTACATCTCGATCTATCCTTTTCTTATTCTTTCTTATCTCTTGATTATTCCTGCTCATATGTTGAACATTCTTGGATCTAGAAGAAGAAGAATTTGATATTGGAGGGGAGCTCAAGCTACCACCCTCTGTCCATCATGCTTCTATCTAGAATCTATGCCAACAGGCTACTACCCAGATCATCATAAATCATCATTAAAGAGCATATCATCAGGGAGCACTTCTCAACCTGGAATCACATCGGGGAGAAATAGCTTCCACTCATACCAAGCAATATGATAATTCATCACATAGGGGAGTACACCCTCGACCTTGGAATTTCATCGAGGAGCTTTACCCTCAAATCGGAATCATATCGGTTCATCTCAACCCATCCTATTTCCCACTGATCTTCCCATCGATGACCCTAAATAGTCATGTGGTAGAACACCTACATCATATTCGCCTTAGGTTGTACACCCTAATCACACCCCTAACTCGTTGGCCAAAAGAGGAGTAATATTCGTAGCAAGCCCTGCTTGTGGGTATGATGCCAACTGGGGTATACTCTACAAAGACCAAACAGGGGAGTAAAACCCTCAACCCTATGGGTAACAAATAGGGGAGTGCCCTATTGTCCAGAGTTGCCTCAACCCCAAGAGCCATTATCCCTCAATTCCTCACCTTGGGATCTCAAATAGGGGGGAATATTTGGCTCAGTGTCCTCAATCAGCTCTTCCCTTCATCTCGAGAGGATGCTCTCTGCAAACCAAGATTCCTTTGAGAGAATATCTGCAATATACTTGTCTCAATAGTAGCTGTATCCTATTCATACAGAACAACGAATCAAATATCATGTCAGATCATATATAATCATATAAATCACAAAAGGATACCATAATCATCCTCCCTCTTAAGGAGGTACCAACCACAAGCTTGAGTTTGTTTTGAACAACTGCACTTGTCTCAATATGCGAGTATCTCAGTCCCAACTATATGTATGGGATTTTCAGTCATCATAATGTGACCATGTCATATCCAGATCATGCTCAAACCAACTCTCTAAGGAGATTCTTCATCGTGCCTCACAGCTAGCCATGTTAGCAACATCATGATCAACTTTGGTCATGCTATGGACCTCTCATCCAAATATCATGGCAGATATTATATTAAAGTAATATCCAAATGTGCTTATCAACAACAATCTCAAATATCAACAATACATCTATGTAGAGACATATCATAAGAGAAATATCTCATTCTCAAAATAGAACACCTCATGCAGATATTTCAAAGCATGCTCGGTGGAAACTCTATGTGAGTGAAGCATCTCAATCATGATTTTATTTAGGTTTTATGCACATCATATATACGGATGTTCAAGATAGAACATCAATGCTTCAAATAACTGTCAGATTCCATGTTAAGTTCAACAATATATTTGAACTTCAAATCAGAGTATCCAAGGATTTTCATTTTCATTATCCAAAAACATTTTCCAATGGCTTTGTAATATGGAATTTCTTTCCCAAATTCTAGAAATCAATTCATCATGCCATAATACTTCATTTTGGGCTTCAGAAGCCACCTCCCTCTGATTTAGATCATCAAAGGATCATCACTTGTCACAAGTAGATCATCAGGATATAAAACCAAAACCATAATCAATATCAAAGCGATACCTTGGAACTCATCACCTTGACTTCATTAGATAACTGGCAAATGTAGATGTATCAGGATCAGGGAGCTTGCTTCATGCAATTCTCTAAGCATAATGTCTTACTAAGCCAACATAATCAATTTTATATCATCACAACAACAAATTCATCTCATCAGAGTTTAGAAGTCAGATCAAGATCATTATCAAAGTCATCATTATTAGAGTATTAATACTTTCAACCAGGAGACAAGTAGAGCTCATATCAAATCATGCCTTCATCATGCCAACAAGTTGTCATCAACTATGCATCATCAATCTGAAATTGATCAAGTCAATCTCATAATCATAATACAAGTCATTTATATCACTAGGTGCAATTGCATACATCAAGGATTAGTCACACAAGTTCCACTTTCATGCCAAATCAAAACTACCATTATTTCAACCATTGTGCTAAGAATAAGGAGGCCAATCTCTAAATACCCACATAAGTCATCATGCCCACATAGTATCGATATCAGGGAAAATAAAAATTTTTCAAATCAGGTCACTAGACATTAGGTCAAGTCGATATTTCTATCATAGAGAGATCTATAGTCAAAGAATATCTCAATCATCAATTCAAAGTTATTGTCAGTTATCATGACAAAACACTTGTCATATATACTAGTAATGCCAAATCATGTCATCCTCTTGTAGCACAAACATACTGACATATCTATATGTATGTCTCAGTCACCCACAAACACAAGATTAATATGCATGTTCATATTATGGAAAAAATTCAACCTTTTCCTACTTGCAGATCTAGCCATATGCAACACATTTGTGGTACTGGTATCTTCTAGGTGACCATCTAATTTCATGCACAATACTTCATTATATGATCAACAATTTAACCTAACAACTTCAAAAATTAGTTAATAGTGGTAGAATATGCCAGGGACATCATGATTCAGAGTTCAGACAACTTTAGAAAGCTTTAGATGATGGTTTACAACAATCAAAACTATGGTCGCTCCCTTCATGTTAGCATGAGAGTGACTTTGGTTGCATGGACGTTGTCTATGCCTTAGCATGCATGCGTCTAGTGACGATATCTCCTAGATCTGTGACTGCTTCCAGAGAAAAATCTCTAATTTATGTACAGGCTTCAGATCTAAGACTTTTCTAGAGATAAATATTTTTAGATGCACATAAATCATATTTTAGCAACATAGAATACAAATAGTAATAAGGGTAAGATCTTGAGAAGAGATTCTCCCTCTGACTGGGGATCTACATCATTCATCTTCATTCATGTCATTAGCTTGTCTCTACTACAGTCATACAACAATAGATTTGTTAGATCATAAACATATGGCTATCAACATCCTGACGTCAATAGTTTTTCAAAGGTTAGACTCAAAGTAGTAGATAGATCTCAAACACAATAACACTTTTGACCAAGTCACTCCATCAAGTTATTGTATCCAGTTTAACCATATTTCATCAAAACAATACCACATGCAGTAAGAGATCTAAAATATCAATCTTACACTTATACCTCTCTCATCAAGGTTATCATGCTCTCTATGACCGATGAGATTAAATTAGGTCATTCAATATAGCATTGTCAAAACAACAAGAGTGTCAATCACTCTTTCCATTTGATTTCATCACGCTTATCGCAAACATTACCAACAGAATCATGTATAGGAGTAAATGAACTATCCTTCTATATGAAATCCATCATAAAAAGTATCAAGAGTATCATTTTCTAGAGCCAAGGTGCTAGCCTTCTTCATAGGATCAAGATATCCGACAGATAGATCATAGATTTTAGCCAAACATCAAGAGTATCAATGTATCAACATTAGATAGCCTCATAAAATTCGAGAAGGTCAAAATGTTCAATGCCAAGTGCATAATTTCATCAGAGGAGACATATATCCAATTTAATTTCATATGCATGTAAGAGCCATTAAATAAAGAGACATTCTTATCATGCCTTAGGGCTTACCGAGCCAATCGATTAAACATACCATGCATACCTTGTGGTATTCAAATACTTGTGCACCTTCTCATTAGGCCACATGAAGCACTTTGTCATCTTTTCATCAAGTACCTTTTTATCTCTTTCCAGATCTGCATCTCAACATGATCCTCAAGTAGGATCTACTCATCACATCTCATCAAGGAGGTTATAATCATCCATATACTCAAATACCTATGCAGGAAGTACAAGCAATAAACATAATCATCAGATCTATAATCCTAACAAGTAAGAAGCATCATAAGTCAAGAAATACTTATCTTCACTGAGAGGCAATCCCCTCCCTCTTGAACGAATCTTCAAGAGCCATCAATGTTCATGGTCCATATACCAATGTTTCCTTAGGGCTTCATCAAAACTGCCACAAGTGCTTGAGCATCTTCACATAGACCATGCTATCAAATATCAAATCTTTTCCATAAACTAGGGTTTCCTCTCCAACCCTAACCTCATATAATCCATCAAACCCTTATCATCAAGATTCCTAGCGTTTTCATCAACCTTAGAATTCTTTTAGGCCTCCGCCATCCTCTTCATGCTCCATAGAAGGTGTCATGATCGGGGTGATCTCCATGAATTTTCTTCAGCCCAACTATGATACCATGTTAATTTTTCATAGGGCGACATTATTCTTTTCTTTGATAATTGAATATCATCATTAATACTTTAAGTTCACCCCATATCATCATTACATTATTCAAATATACACCGTTATACATCAATATATGCAATTACATAAAAAGAAACTACATCACCATCATCATCAATGCAGCGGAATATAAAAGGAACAATAGAAGAAAGAATGCACACACATAGAGACACTAGGATTGGTCTGAGACCAGGGAAAAACCCAATATGGGGAAAGCCTTGCAAATCTTCTTCTTCTAAGATCGTCATCAAATGATGCAACAAAAGAGAGTACAATGATCCATAACTTTATCTACGAAGCAAAACAATAATGATATCCATGAAACATATATAATCATGCTAAGAATAATAACCCTCATACTGATGGCTGTAATGTGTTGTCACAAACTGATGTCAATTGTTGTATACTGCTTTCACTGTGTTGAACACTATTGAGTGCTGTTGTCACTGCCAATGACCCCAATACATATGTTTGTAGTGGATACTAACCAATCAGATCTACAAACCTACATATCTATATAACAACAGAGAGAAACCTCAATCTATCAGATCACTGAAGCCAAGATGTCAAACCCTATATCTGAACTCAGGTTGCTCTCATCAACATTGTCTATGTGCGACCAAAACTCCCTTGTCACTCTCTCGACTACTGTATGCGAGCGAATGTGACTGCACGGTCACTCTCAGGAAGTCCTTATGCGTGCGACTGTGGTGCAATACACTTAAAAACCTAGAGTCACTCCCTTATTGTTGTTGTGCAAGAGACTGAGATGTCTTGGTCACTCTCAAGACCACTCTGTGTGAGCGACCGGGGACTGAAACCTCCAATTCTACCTCTGAAGCCATAGTCGCTCCCATAAGCCTTTGTGCCAATATCCAAGGGTCTATATTCACTCTCATCGGCTTGTGTGCCAATGTCCAAGGACCAGAATGCCATGTTCTATGCCAGCGACCGAGATCCAGAAGACCCTGACCCAGAGTGAACATTTTGCCTATGATTCCAAACCCTTGAGAGAACTCCTTTTATTGAAATTGTGCGAACCAAGACAAAAGAGAAGAGAATATGTGTGAAAATGATCTTGAGGTCTCTTATATTTATAGGCTTTCCTGAGAGTTCACTTGGGGTTAAGACTGACCCAAGTAGTTACTCATGTGGTTAGGGTCGACACATTCCATAATATATGTATGAATAAAATAATTCATAATTCAACTTCCGCTTAACCAAATTGGGTGATATTTAGGTTGATTTTGGTCCTCTCGAAAAGGGGAGTTTGATGCAATCATTATCTTAGTAATTTGAGCTATCCAGGGTGTAATTTTACCACATTTGAGAAATTAACACAAAATTCCTCTAATGTCCATGGTGTAGGTGTCCCATATGCCTATTCCAAACCTCTCGAACATCTCGGCCCAGAACATGTTCTTCTTTTGTTTCTCAATGCATCGCATGCATCCACCTCTAGCTTGTAGAGGGTTTTATCCCAAACATAAATTTGTTTTACTTTTCCAATTGCAACATGTTTCAGATAATATTTCCCCTTACTGAACACCACATCATATCCACGACCTTCAATTACAACTACATAAACTAATTTTTTCTTCAGACCAGACACATACATTTCATTATTTAGGTGTAGCTAGGAACTTGAATCCCTCTTAAAGGTGACAGTGTCAATACCTTTGGTATTATACCTCCATCATCTCCAGATTCTATGTGTAATTGTAGGTCCTTCTCCTCCAAGCTATTGAAGAACTCCTTACTTCATATCATCTGAAATGAAGCTCCAGAATCTAAGTACCATACATTGCCTCATACAATAATTTTCATGCATGCAATGAGGGTGAAATCCAACTCAAATTGTGATGTGAGAGAATCACCTCTTGCTTCTCTTGCATGCTTCTTACTAGGTTTCTTGTGTGGACAGTTGGTTACATAGTGTCCATATTCATGCTAGTGAAAACATTTAATTTTACTAAGGTCTTTCTTCTTGCCATGGTTCTGGTTGGATTTTGCCCTTCCTTGAGAATTCTTTCCCTTGGCCTTATTTCCTTTACTTTATAGAGAAAATTATTATTCCTCCTTAAATTTGGATGTGATACCATCTCTAGTGTTTCTTCTAATCTCCTCCTGCACCAAATCAGGCCAAAGTCTCTCCCAATTTGGTAGATTATCTCTTCCATTAACTGAATCCTCATAGTGGTGCTAGTATTTTGGAAGGCCAAGGAGTGCTAATCTCACAAGTTCATATGATGCCACATTTTCTCCTACTTCTCCAAGTTCATCTCAAACTTGAGTGAATCTAGATAGGTATTGAACAACAATTTCATTTTTACCAATTTGAATGTTGTAGAGCTTGTTTCTTAATGCCAATTTCCTTGCATGATTTATACTCTGGAATAGATTTGTGAGAGTTTTCCACATTGAAAATGGAGTCTCCTTTCCATGCAAGTTCAAAACCACATGATCTCTGACACCCTACACAATAATCCTCTTGGCTTTTTCCATGCCATTCTTCCACTGAGCAAGTGTATGTGCATCTGATGCTACTAGTTTTGGAATATCAATTTGTTTGATTCCCATACTCCATTATCATCCAATGACAACTTCCATGTTGTCTTTCTAAGAACAAAAATTCATGGTTCCCTTCAATGCATACTCAAGAATCAATCCATTGAAATAGTTTGTTCCCGCATTGAAGAAAATATGCTCCAAGAAATTTGAAATCGATTTTCTTCTGAGAGAAGATCTAGAACCTAGTTTCTATGCTCTGATACCATGTAGAAATAGATCAAAATTTGTAGCTTCTAATGAATTCAGACTAAAAACAATAAACAAAAATTTATTCTATACAATTTTCATAAAGTAACACACATAATCGAAACACATGCAGTAACATGCAACCATTAAATCACATTGAACATAATATTTTTCCTAGGGAACCCAACTGGGAAAAATCCCTCCTTTTTTTTTATTAAATTAGATGAGAATATGGATCTTTTACAATGTTTTCTTCAATCCTCGAAGCTACACCTACACTCTAATACTGATCTCATGCTCTCTAACATGAACTGACCAACACTTAGCCAAAATAGGCCTCAACCTTCCTCCTATTTCCTTATGAAATCCTTGAGAAAATTAGCTCCTAAAAAATAGGATAATTCCCTATTTCCTTGTGCAAATCCTGAAGGAATTGATCAGCTATTGCAATACAAAACTTGTACAGTCAACTAGTATACAATTGAAAAATACAATGTGCCTTTTCCTTCACCTCAACTAGGCGATTCGAATTCCATGCATGACTTGGGGTTATTTTTAGTAAATTGGTAAATTAAATGAGAGATCAATGAGTTAACAACTATTATACTACTCAGATGCACTCCTACTTACTTTATTCTAGACTAGAGCTCAAATAATTGAGTTTAACTAACTATAAATCCACTAGATTACTAGATTTTAGCAATCAACTCATGCACAACTCTACTTCTAGCCCATGAAATTGAATTGACTAATTTAACTGAGTGATTTGGCCATGTCACTCCCGCTAATTGAAACTCAAGTCATCTTGCTGATGTGGAATTTTGAATTTCTCCACTTGACTAAGGCACAAGTCAAATGAAGTATTTTCTTGCTACAATTTAAAACTAGAGATTTTTCGGTGTCTGAGAGGCAGGAAAGGGAGGCCAAACTATCTATAGAGGAGGTCAAAAACAGCTAGTATGAATTATCCAATTGAGACAATGCAAGCTACAGAGGCTATAGTTTTTGTGCCAATGCCAGAAGATGATCCAAAGGTAGAGAGAGTGCCTTTAGATAGAAGATGGAGGCACAATGACTGCCATAAAGAGTTTCTGGGAGATGTGTGAATATAACAAATCCATTGTTACAGATCCATTTGGGCAAATCAAATCCCAACATCTAGATCAATGTTTTAGGACTCATCAAACCCTAATTTTAGTTGCTCCATGCCCTAAAAAGTCACCCCTTTGAATGCCTCCTTCCCAAACAGTTTCATGGCTTGAAGACATCTAGAAATAGCCTCTAGAGGGACCAGTGCAAGTAAGCCCTTATGAAGGTGTGGTGCGGAGCAGTTGATTCCACTGTCAGGGTGCTTTGTAGAGAACTTAGTCTTCCTTTCACTTGTGTTGGGTGAGAATGAGAGAAATTCACATATGGTTTGGGGAATATTCTTATCTTTTGGAGTCATATAGAAGGTTCCCTCACTTATCAACTCCTATGAGCTCGAAAATGGATGAGGGATGAGTTAAGGTGCATCCTATCCTCTCATCCCTTCCTCCATGGAACTAATTCTAAGTATGGAAGGCCATTCAATCCCACCATTAATGACAAAACCTCCTTCATCTTCCTATAAATTGACCACTCATCTAAGTAATTAGGGGTTGGATTATGTTGAATTGCAAGGGATAATGTTGCTATGAGATTTGACTTTGAAGCAAGTATTGTAATGCTACAAGTTTGTCATGCTTTTGATGTGATTTGGTGTTGTGGCCACCAACAACCCCCCTCCTTATGAAGTGTTATTGCTAATACTAAATAAGTGGGGACCCTTAGTAAAAAAATTGAAAAAAATCAATTAGTGTTATATTTCCTTTTCGATGAAACTTACAACATCATGGACTTAGGGAAATACCTTTGAAGAATCTAAAAAACCTAAGTTTCATAATCAAGAAAGTAAATTCACTCCTTAAGAGAGATCGCATCGCGCAAAGAATGATAGGGTACCTTCTAAATGAGCCAAAATGATAAAAAACACGAGATTGCGACGCGAAACTCCATCGCATCGCATGCATTAAGAAGCACTCACATTAAAAAACCTTAAAATCGCCGATATGCGATATCGCATATCACACATCGCAAAAATCACATGAATTACACATAATGATTATAACGACTAAGCGATCCGTGATCTTGCGATCCTGTGATCAATGATCTTGCGATCTTGCGATCCTACGATCTTGCGATATTGCGACCAAGCAACCTTGCGATAGAAAAGCATGATGCAAATGCGGTAATGCGATGCAATGATCTGCGATATCGCAAAGCAAAATTGCAAGACCTCTCCAGCGCAGTTGGTTCTGGCTCATTATTCGAGAAAACTTTTTTAGGCCAGGAACTGGTCATGCGCTTTAATGCAAATTAATGAGT
Organism: Pinus taeda; assembly: GCA_000404065.3. Lineage (NCBI taxonomy): Eukaryota > Viridiplantae > Streptophyta > Pinopsida > Pinales > Pinaceae > Pinus > Pinus taeda. The sequence continues at coordinate 59,791 of APFE031239863.1, read as the reverse complement.
TGTTGCCAGTTGTTAATGAAGTATGGTGTTGTGTTTTCCAAATAACTAGTTCACATAAGGTGGCGTGTTTTGCATGTCTTCGGCATTTAAAGTTTTCTTGTTGTTATTTTTATCATTACTTCCACCTCAATTGTAAATTGCAGGAACAAAGGACGAAGCGTTATACGAGGCAGTATGCAGGAAACTATGAGTAGGAAAGACAGTACTCCAATGTCCATTTCGAAATGCACACCTAATCCTCTTAAGGGAGAGAAAGAGCCACAGAACTCTTCTGAGGCATCCATCACAGATTTATCATATCTAGCCACAGTTGAATGGGTACTGAACGATGCTGATATCAGAAATAGACAGTTTAATGCTCAGTGTCAAGAGCTCACGGAATCACTATTTTTACAAATTTTGAGCTTTATACCCGATAAGAGAAAAAGGCACAAGAGGCGAAAAACACATCAGGGAAGCCCGGATCAAGAAACAGAGGCAGTTTCTAATGCACGAGTTCGACAAGGAAGGCTTCTAATTACTCAGTCACCTACAAGCTCTGAAAATTGCAAGGAAGCAGTGATAGAAACAAAATGGAAACAGAAAGCTAAAGAAAAAGCAGAAGCAATCCAAGGGTTAACCAAGTTGAAATGGGATTATTACCAGGCATACATGGTAAAGCCACTTAGTCATTGGATGATTCTCAAGTATATCATCAATTTTGCTGAGAGGATAGTGCCAGCTCTTGCCAATTCTGTTTGCTTAACTCAACCAAAGGCAGAAGATAGTCAGCCGACTCTACTCAGGCAAATACTGAATGCTTGCGACGTTAAGGAGCAAATTTAGAAATAGTTAGATATTAGATTATTTTAGAATAGTTTTACTTAGAAAAGGATGTCATTTAAACGAATCTAAAATTTATGTAAATATATTTATTTTAGTATATTTACCTTCTCATGCATTTAGAGAAGGGTCCAGAAATTATCAAACTTGTCCTCGAACAAGCACTTTGCACCTCAGAGGGGTTTATATGAATGGAATAGATTTATTGATATTTGCATTTGATATCTGCTACTAATGTTGCACTTCTGTACTCTTAGTGGATGTTAAATCAAGGAGAGATAAATCAATTGTTGCTTGAAGCTCATGAGTAGGACTAGTTATAAATGGTACTTTTATCTCTTAACCGTTTTTGCTTATGCGTTAAAGTGATATTCAGTTTTCAGTTGTTTATATATTACAGTGTGGATGCCTGAGTTATCATTTGGCACTTTTGTATGGTGATAACTATTTATTTATGCTTAGTGTATGAATAGCTCATTTATGCGATAAGTTTTCACGAATGTTTCGTCTAACTTCTTATACGAAATAGTTCATCTTTATTGAATTCTTTTCTTATAATAGCTTAATGATCTTTATTACCAGTTATTGTTTGAAATCTTTTTAGATTGCATAGAAGAAAGATCACACCCCGGGTTAGCATAAATTTTGATGTTTTTCTGTTTATTAGAATACAACAGCATATCATTAGATTAGAATTAGAAAAAAAGTATTCCATTTAGAACAAAAATACCCATCTTTCTCACACACACACACACTGAATCGGGAAACTGGTCCCATATCCCCAGTCGGACCCGCTATACCAAACGGATAAGGAGCTACCAACCAAGGTCCGGACCAGGCGGGTATCCCCCTTGTTGTAGGCCCGATTTTCGGGGCCTTCAACATATTTGGCACTAGAGGGAGGGCCTGAACTATGAATGGCAAGTAAATCTAAATCAAAATACCATTCTGAGAGTAAATCACCCTCACCATCTCCCCCGACTTCTCCATTACACTTAAATCCAAAGTTAGAAGTCGCCGGAGCATCAACCGCTGCTACAAACCCTAAAATTTCGGAACAATATATTATAGAACCTCCTGAAGTCGAATCTCTGATTCACAAACTTCAGCGATTTTCCATTTCCCCTCAAAGATCTGATAAATCTCAGGGCAACATGACTTCGCAGTATAATTCTGCTCATCCCCTGGCCAGATTAAAGAGTGAAAAGTTTGGTGTTTGGCCAACCGAATTAGCTCTTCCCAAAAGGAAAAGAGCAAGGAAATCGCCTAAAGGGTCCGACAGCGAGACTCTTTCATCAACATCATCCATCTCAACATCTTCACCGCGGAGTCAACCATCCACTCCTTCACTCTAGACCATTATCAATCCACCTAGTGGAATCCCTACAACTGCTCCTCAATCATCTGCGATCATAATATCCTCATCTTACCAACCACAGGGATCATCTTCTACACTTCCCCTATTAGTAGTTCAGCAATGGCCCAGTCTCCATCGAACAACCCTGGGGCAGTCTTAATGCCTGCACCCTTGAGTCAAATACCGACCCATCCTGAGAAATGGCTGCCTAAGTTCAATCTCGAGGTAGGCATGCTAGCAGAAGAGCACATAAACAACTTTATGCTATCCGTTAATCTCAACGGGGTTACTAATGAAGATGTTGTTGTTCAACTGTTTCCTTATACTGTGCAAGGAACAACTGGGTCGTGGTATTTCTCATTACCCTCTGGATCTATTACTAGTTGGGACATCTTCCAAGACCAATTCCTAACCAAGTTTGGTGATGACAGGTCTACGGCAACGTTAATCAACGACCTATCCAACCATAGGGCCGAATCTAGAGAGCCGATCAAAGACTTCAATCTATGTTTCAATAAAATTCTAAATAAAATTCCTACTGCTTCCCAGCCCAGCGAGGAAGTGCGATGTGAATGGTATATCACTGCTTTACCATCAAACATAGCAATCTTCGTGGGCAGGGCTAATAAAACAACCTTAGCCAAAAACATGAAAGAAGCCATAGCAATAGAGAAACGTATAATAGCCCTAGAGAAGAAATCCGCGATAGAGGAATGGAAATCTAAGAAGGTCACCTTCAAGGAAGAGTCCAAGAAGAAAAAAGCAAAAGATCCATTTGATTTGGAGGGATTGCAAAAAGTTCTGAAGACGATGTCCAATGAAATGGTCGACATAAAAAAGCAAGTAGCAAAAACTTCTTCAAAAAGGCCCTACAAAGCTTTTAAAAGAGGCCCGTCCACAGATTCAAGGCCACCCAATGATATTACAAGTTCTGAATCTGAGGAAGAGGAAGAGGAAATTGTCATTGAAGGGCAAACCGATGATGAAGAAGTTGTAGAATTACAAGGAATGTGGCATTTCATCTTCCCACAAGAAGAAGATCAAGAAGTATTCCTAGTTAACACACGAAGTAGAAATCAGCTTGATCCTCCCCAAACTACCCCAAAGCCAAAGAGTGCAAGCTCTGCAACAAAGGATAAAGTCGCAACAAAGAAAAGGACATCTAAAGCGACTCAAACTAGCCCAGTCCAAATAGATTCACCTACTCCATCTAAAACACTGATAGTTTCGGATGAAATGGAGTACAATATTATAGAAGACATGAAAAAGACTAGGGCCAACATCACTCTGTATGAATTGAGCAAGCTAAAGCATCAACAAAATATAATGATGAAAGAATTACATGTTGTGCCAGTTGCACCTTTGCCTGCCGCTGTAATTTCTCAAGCTTCCTAGAACATGGGAAGACCTCCAACTAATACGACTAACAAGATTGATCCAAACAACATCGCTTTAATTGGAGGAAGATCGAGATCTCATATTCCCCCTTTTCTCCTTACTTATGAAATTTTTAACAAAAATGTACATAATTGTTTAGTGGATTCAGGCGCTTCATCGAATATTTTACCAAAGTCCATATGCACCAAATTAAACGTTCAACCACAAAAATCGGTTGTTCGCATAGTTCAGCTAGATCGATCTCAAGTCAAATTCATTGGCGAACTAATCAAGTAACCATAAGGCTCTCATCCAACCCAAAGGTATGTCAAGTTATTGACATTTTAGTCGCTGATATCCCTGAATTTTATGGCTTAATTCTTAGCAGGGATTGGTCAGAAAAACTGCATGGATACTTCGCAAGTGGCTGGTCGCACATGTGGCTGCCTTACAATGGTAAGCCAAATCAAATAAAAGTTGAACGCGAATTACATCAGAAGTACATAGTAACAGAATTAGAGGGGAAAATGAACCTGTAGCATATAACAGTAGCATAATTGGCAATTACTCAGTGGATTCTTTTCTCGGCAATTTTAATGCTCATACGTCACCTTATTTAGAACATTCTGTTTTATCCCAAGTCAAAAATTTTTCTCAAATGGATAGTTAAAAATGTATCAATCTTTTAGATAGACCTGTAAATAAATCTTTGTTTTGGAAATTATTTTTTGATGGTTCTAAATCTAACGAAGGACCAGGAGCAGGATGCGTGCTAATTAGTCCAGAAGGAGATAAAATCATGTTAACATGCAGGCTCGAATTTGATTGTACCAACAATACAGTAGAATATGAGGCTTTAGTCCAAGGGTTGTACAAAGCAATCGGGTTAGATATAAAGTACCTCCAAGTCTTCGAAGATTATGAAATTGTAGTCAGACAGGTATGGAATACTATACATTGCTTATCAGGTCATTTAAAACACTATCAATCTTTAGTTCAAGATCTGACTGAGCATTTTATAGCATTCAATATTTCATCAATTCCCAAACTCTAGAATGCAAGCGCTAACCTTTTAGCTAACGTAGCTTCTAAGCTCATTCCTTCGGAAGATTTTAGTCCAGATAGATTCTCAATAGAATTAATCTTTAGACCTTCTATTCCTGACAACATCACAAATTGGAGAATATTCAACGACGATCCTGATATCGTAAATTTCCTTACTTCTCAAGGATCCTACTCCAATCAAATAATTGACGAAGACCAACATGATCGACAATTGCAGCAAGATAGCACTAACAATGCTATACCTAAGTCAGTGGTCAAGTTAGAAGATCTATACGATTTGAAAGATCAGTTTAAAAGGTCTACCAATTCAAAGCTCCAAAGTTCAAATTTGAATTACGAATTAGTAAACCTAGGAACTGATGCCAAACCCCAAAACATAAATCTAGGCCTTGGCCTAGCCCCTGAAGAAAAACTAGCATATATTCGTCTTTTGAGACAATACAAAAACGCTTTTGCTTGGAACTATGATGAACTCAAAACATACGACACTTCCATCATCCAACATACTATTCGAATGACCGATAATGAAAAACCTGTCCAACAAAAATTGAGAAAGATCCATCCCAATTTATAAAATCAGATAAAAACCGAACTCAATAAGTTGTTGAAAGCCAAGATAATCTTTCCCGTCAAACATTCTAAATGGGTCTCCAATATGGTACCTGTTAGAAAGAAAAATGAAGATATAAGAATTTGCATTGACTTTCGAAATCTTAACAAGGCCTGTCAAAAAGACAATTTTCCCTTACCACCTATGGAGTAGATATTGCAGGCAGTGGTGGGCTCAGAATTAATGTCTTTCTTGGATGGATTTTCAAGATACAATCAAGTGTTGGTACATCCTGATGATCAATTGAAAACCACATTCAAAACTAAATGGGGCACATATGCATATCGAAAGATGCCATTTGGTTCCCCAGATGCGGGTGCTGGCACGTCACAGGGGGTAGAGCCACATGCCCAACATGTGCCGCCCCGTGCTAATAATAATGGTTAATGGGAATTCGCCGCCAAAGTTAAATATTCTGCAGCCCGAGCTCTGGGCATTCAATGCCGAGCAGAGTGAATAGATGGAGTCGCAGATTGCAGTTATTGCTCGCTCTCAACGAGGGAATGAGGCAGGATATCAAGGGGAAGATGAGCCGATGCGAGCTCATTGGCATGGTGAAGCTGGGGAGGTGCAGACGCGGAAGAATTCTAGGTGGGCGGTTATCCTACCACCTCGACAAGCAGTCTTGGCTTTCCGTCGCTGCAATTCAGGTACATGCCTTAGGTGGGAGCGACGATTCAAGAGCATTCAAGGCAAACTAGTTACGAGGAGTGAAATTCCTCCCTCAGGTAAAGGTTGCTCAGAGGTTTTCACGCCTGAGTGGGACTTGTGGCAAGATCCGCCTTGTGTTTGGTCTTACAATTCACCTCAGGTTCACGAGGGAGACAGAGGGGTGTCCATGGCAAAGCTGCGGGAACGGCAACCAAGCAGAAGAGGACCTGGGCGAGGTTCATCCTCTCGCCCACCGGCAGCGGATGAGCACCATCACTGCTGCTGCTGCTACTGCTACAGGCGGGCAAGGGCTACACCAATTCATGCTGGGCAATTCATGGAGGTTGGCAGCTCAAGTGAAGGGGAGCCAGTTCTTCCAGCATTCGGCTCGGTTATGTTCACCCTGGGTAGCTCAAAGGATAATGCAGGTATCAATGCTCATATTTCAGTTCTTTTTACTAAAGTTCCTGAAGGGAATGATGGCGGGAAGCCTCCAGGATCGGTGGAACCACCTCCAGAGGGCACTGGGGAGGAGAGCCCTGTTCTGCAGCCACCAATTGAGGCGGGCACCTCAAGGAAGGAGATTCTGTACGCCCCCTCGCATCCCCAGGCGCCGGAACCTCAAGGCACTGCAAAGGATCCATGGACCACCATGTGGGAAGGAGTCCCTGAGTGCCAGGGATGGAGCTATATCGTGGAATATAAAAGTCTCTGCGATGACTGATCCTCCGACGTGCGCACCGGCACATGCCTTTCTCTCTCAGCTCAGGTCCAGGATGAAGGTCTCTGCGGGTATTTGGGTTCTGGTCATCACTGTGTTTGTTCACTTGCAGTTTTTTATACTGTCTTGTTTATGTCGGTCTAGTTTACTCTCAGTTTTTAATACTGTCTTGTACATGTCGGTCCACTGTAAGTTCTCTGATGGACACGGTCCACAGTCAGTTTTTGATGGAAGCCCCTGCGTGGGCCGTCATGTTCATGTTTAACTCAATGCGGTTCTATGTTCTGTTGCTTGTCAAGTCATATTGGTTTCCAACCTCAGTAAGTTTTTGGAGGAATTTTGGAAGTCCTGTAGGTGCTGCCCCTGCGAGGGAGATTTTTGCAAAGCTAAGCTATCCAAGGTGCCACTGCTGGCCCTGGACGGCCTGTCTCACTGCTTGTAAAGTTTACCTGTAAATATAATACAATAGACTAGCTAGTTTTTTTACCGAGAAGAAAGATGCCATTTGGTTTGATTAATGCTGGCGCCACATTTCAGAGAGCCATGGACATCGCATTTAAAGGTTTAGTCAATAAATCTGTAGTAATTTATTTGGATGATATAACCATGTATTCCAAGAAATGAAGCGACCATCTCAAAGACTTGAAACAAATCTTTCAACGATGTTTAAGGTATGGAATTTCACTTAACCCAAAGAAATCTTTTTTCGCATTAAGTGAAGGGAAACTTCTAGGATTCATAGTGTCCAAATCTGGAATTCACATCGATTTTGATAGAATCAAAGAGATTTCTGAAATATCCCTACCTCATAACAAAAAAGCCATGCAATCTTTCCTTGGTCAAATCAACTTTGTAAAGAGATTTGTTCCAGATTTTTCACGAATCGTATCCCCTTTACAAACCATGATAAAAAAGAACTCAAATTTTAAATGGGGCCAAGGTGAACATGAAGCATTCAACCTGATCAAACAAGCTATTATTAATGCTCCATCTTTAGCAACTTCGAATTTTTCAGAGCCTTTTATTTTATATACATTTGCCTCAGATAGGTCATATGCTGCGATACTCACTCAAACGAATCAAGAAAAAGTGGAAGCTCCAATTGCTTTTTTTAGTTCAAATTTACAGGGTGTTGAATTAAACTATTTAGATGTGGAGAAATAGGCTTATGCTGTTTTCAAAGGAATCAAATACTTCAGACCTTTTCTACTCAAAACCCATACTAAAATTATAGTATCGTTTCCAGCGGTAAGGAATCTTCTAGTACAAAAGGATGTGGGTGAGAAGAGGGCCAATTGGGTTACTTCCTTACAAGAATACGACATAGAAATTAAACCAGCAAACATTGTAAGAGGTCAAGGCTTTTGCAAAATGCTGGCTGGAGCGTCGCAAATTTCTGGAATTCCATTTGTAGAGGTACAAATGTGCGAGGTAAGCCTAAATGATGCAGAGTCATTATACGCTGATATCATTTATTATCTTAAGAACATATATTCTCCTTCATACCTCGATCATACTAAGAAAAGAGCTCTAAGGTTGAAGGCCAAACAATATCAGCTCATAAATGATATTCGTTTTAGAATAAATTACGATTTTGTTCTCCTTAGATGTCTTGAGAAATCTGAAGCTGAAAAAGTTTTGCAGGAACTCCACGATGGGCCAGTAGGCGGACACTATGCTGGAGATGATACTGCACATAAAATATTGCGCGCAGGGTATTACTGGCCCATGTTATTCAAAGACTCGCACAGTTACGTGAGGAAATGTCAAGTATGATGCCAAACTACTGCTGGGAGACAAAATAAGCCATCCTTACCATTACAACCAGTTGACATCGAGCAACCTTTCAGTCAGTGGGGATTGGACATAATAGGTGAGATCATTCCTCACTCTTCTAAGCAACATAGATATATCCTTACATCAACAGATTATTTTACTAAGTGGGTAGAAGCAGTTCCACTCAAGACGGTTAATGCCGAAAATATCATTGAGTTCATAGATCAATTTATAATCACCAGGTGTGGATTGCCTTCCGCTTTAATGTTTGATAATGCATCATACTTTTCTGGAAATGCATTGACTGAATTTGCACTTAAAAGAGGATTCAAACTTAAATATTCGGCGAATTATTACCCACGGGGCAATGGATTAGCCGAGTCTACAAATAAAAACCTAATCAGGATTATCAAAAGAACAGTAGACCAAAATCATAAAAATTGGCATAAATCTTTAATATATGCTTTATGGGCAGACCGAATAACGAGAAAAGCTTCCATCGGCACTTCTCCCTTTAATTTAGTTTATTGGAAAGAAGTGGTTCTTCCGACTCATTTAGCAATTCCCTCTTTGTCTCTAGTTCAATACATTGATGAAGTACCAACTTCCTCATTACATCTAAGACAAATGGAAATAATCAAATTAGAAGAACAACGAGAACAGGCTAAGAAAACGCATGCTCATCATCAAGCACTAGTAAAATCCTCTTTTGATTCAAACATAATGACCAGAAAAGATTTTCAGATGGGAGACTTAGTTTTAAAATGGGACAAGGCACATGAAGAAAAGGGGAAGCATATGAAATTTCAAAGAATGTGGCTTGGTCTTTTTCAAATTGTAGAAGTCTTAGGTCCATCAACATTTGTGTTACAGGATTTAGCAGGTAAAAGAGACTCTTTGCCTGTCAACGGACAAATTTTAAAGAAATATTTTCCATAGAAGATTATTCTTCTATTTTTGTAGAATAATGTTTTTCTTTTCATAATAAAACCAGTTGTGAATAGTTACATTAGGCATTTATGAAAAAGACACCAACTCTCTTTCAAATTTTGATTTTTCGCTTGTATAAATAGCAAATCTTTTGAAAAATTGATCTTTATTATTGAAAGATATAGTTAAAAACTCTAACCTAGATATGACATTAGTTTCAAATTCATAAAGTTTGATGAAAACAACCTTTAGTGAAGAAATTGTTTTATATCAGTGCAATGAAAGGTATCAATAACAAAATAAAGATTCTTTGTAGAATAGCTACTTCCAAAAACTCTATCATTGTTGTCCAGAGCTATCTAAAGGAAACAATGACTTCCTCCCTGCTAAGGAAATCACAACTTTCAGAGGAACAATCCAAGGATACACTTCATCTTGAAGAATGAGAGGTCTCATCACAAGCTGGCTTATCATAATCACAGATATTATAACTTGCTGACTTTTCCAAATACTGCATACCACAATAGGGCAATGACTCAAGATTGTTACAATCAAGAGGCAAGGGGTCTCATCACGAGCCATCTTGTTCAACAAAGTTATAAATCGAGTGAATGACTGTCATAAATGGCTATCAAACCAAGACATTGTTCTTTAAGAATAAAAAGAAAATCAAAGCAATAAGTGTGGATGTGGATTCTTATTTGAGAGTTGTAGGTTTCTTTAAGTAGGATATAGGATCATTGCTGGGTAACAGGTAGCCCTGTCGAGGCTATAAACGCATGTTGGCAGTAGAGGCTCTACCTGTGACAAATGAGCATATTTAAAACTGGTTTACACAGAAGACTTTGTTTTATCTTTACAGACCAAGTAATGGCTAATCTAAACACAAGGACTAACTTGAGGGAGCAAATAATCAAAGTTGAAAATAGCTGAAACAAAATGTCATTGACAGGTTAGAGCATGATGTACTTTATCTTTCCATAATAAAGTTTAATTTTTTGAAAAATTTCCTGTTTTGGAAGCTGAAAAAATTCAATAGAAACACAGAGATAACTGGTTCTTCCAAGTGAATCGCCAATTTTTGTGGCCACCAAAAACCCCCCTCCTTATGAAGTTTTATTTCTAATATTAAATAAGTGGGGACCCTCAGTAAAAATCTAAAAAATCAATTAGTGTTATATTTCCTTTTAGATGAAACTTACAACATCATGGACTTAGGAAAATACCTTGAAGAATCTAAAAAAAGCTAAGTTTCATAATGAAGAAAGTAAATTTCACTCCTTAAGAGATATCACATTGCTCAAAGAATGATAGGCTACCTTCTAATGAGTTAAAATGACAAAAAACGCAAGATTGCGACGCGAAACTTCATCGCATCGCATACACTAAAGAAACACTCACATTAAAAAACTTTAAAGATCGCCGATTTGCGATATCGCATATCACGCATCGCAAAAATCACATGAATTACACATAAGGATTATAACGATTAAGCGATCTGGGATATTGCGATATTGCGAAATTGTGATATTGCGATACTGCGAAATTGCGATACTACGATATTGCAAAATTGCGAAATTGCGATACTACGACCTTGCGATAGAACAACACGATGAAATTGCGATATTGCGATACAATGATCTGCGATATCGCAAAGCAAAATCGCAGGACCCCTCCTTTGCAGTTGGTTCTCGCTCATTATTCAAGAAAACTTTTTCTAAGTCAAGAACTGGTCATGCATTTTAAAGCAAATTAATGAGTTGTTACCAGTTGTTAATGAAGTATGGTGTTGTGTTTTTCGAAGAACTAGTTCATGTAAGGTGGCATGTTTTGCATATGTTCAGCATTTAAAGTTTTCCTTTCATTACCTTTTATTATTACTTCCACCTCAAATGTAAACTATAGGAAAGAAGGACGAAGCATTATACAAGGCAGTATGCAGAAAACTATGAGGAGGAAAGGCAGCACTCCAATGTCCATTTCGGAAGGCACACCTAATCCACTTAAGGGAGAGAAAGAGCCGCAGAACTCTTCTGAGGCATCCATCACAAATTTCTCATATACAGCCATGATTGAATGGGTGTTGAACGATGGTGAAACTAGAAACAAAAAGTTTAATGTTCAGGGTCAAGAGCTCACGGAATCACTATTTTTACAAATTTTGAGCTTTATACCAAATGAGAGAAAAAGGCGCAAGAGGCGAAAAATGCATCAAGCAAGCCCGGATCAAGAAACAGAGGAAATTTTCGATGCGCGATTAGTGCTTAGCACTAATCGCGCATCGCTGAGAAAACTTGCTCGAAAAGGAAGGCTCCTAATTACTCAGTCACCTGCAAGCCCCGAAAATTGCGAGAAAGCAACGATATAAACAAACTGGAAATAGAAGACTAAAGGAAAAGCAGAAGCAGTCCAAGAGTTAACCAAGTTGAAATGGGATTTTTACCAGGTATACATGATAAATTCACATAATCATTGGATGACTCTCAAGTATATCATCAATTTTACTGAGAAGATAATGCCAGCTCTTGTCGATTCTGTTTGCTTAACTCAACCAAAGACGGAAGACAGTCAATCGACTCCACTCAGGAAAATACTAAATGCTTGTGACATTAAGGAGCAAATTTAGAAATAGTTAGATATTAGATTTAATTTTAGAAATAGTTTTGCTTAGAAAGAGGACAGTCATTTAAACTGAATCCTCAATTTCTGTAAATAAGTTATTTAGTTAGTAGTATTTAAACCCTTCTCATGCATTTATAGAAGGGTCCAGAAATTTACCAAAAACTTGTCCTCAGAACATGCACTTTTGCACCCTCAGAGGAGGTTTTGGTGAATGAATGGAATAGGGTTTATTTAATATTTGCATTTGATATCTGCTACTGATGTTGCACTTCTGTACTCTTAGTGGATGTTAAATCAAGGAGAGATAAATCAATTGTCACTTGAAGCTCATGAGTAGGACTAGTTATAAATGGTACTTTTATCTCTTAACCATTTCTTCTTATGTGTTAAAGTGATATTTAGTTTCTAGTTGTTTATATATTACAGCATGGATGCCTGAGTTATCATTTGGCACTTTTGTACGGTGATAACTATTTGTTTATGTTTAGTGTATGAATAGCTCATTTATACGATAAGTTTTCACAATTGTTTCGTCTAACTTCTTATATGAAGTAGTTCATCCTTATTGAATTCTTTTCTTATAATAGCTGAACGATCTTTATTACCAGTTATTATTTGAAATCATTTTAGATTGCATAGAAGAAAGATCACACCCATGTTAGCATAAATTTTGATATTATTTCTGTTTATTAGAATACAATAGCATAGCATTAGATTAGAATTAGGATAGAAGTATTCCATTTAGAACAGAAATACCCATATTTCTCACACACACACACTGAATTGGGAAACTGGTCCCATATCCCCAGTCGGACCCGCTATACCAAACAGCTAAGGAGTTGCCAACCAAGGTCCGGACCGGGCGGGTATCCCCCTTGTTGTTGACCTGATTTTCGGGGCCTTCAACAGAGACATATATACAGGATATGATCTTGTAAGTAGGTCAGTAGAATGTTAGATATATGGATATTGTGCACAGGTTGTAGCAGAGGATAGGTATAGGTACAAGTGATGGTACAAGTATAGCTACAGGTATAGGTATATGTGATATTACATGAATAGGTATAAGTGATTGTACAGGTACATGTATAGGTACAGGTAGTGGTATAGGTAAAGGTGAAGGTGAATAGGATATGGATTATTATCCTACATCAGATGGATTCATTAGATTCATAGATAGGATATATGTGCTGGATAACAATGAGCTTAAGAAGATGATCTTGAGAGAGTTTCATGTGAAACCTTATTCAGGTCACCTAGGCTAGCAGAAGACGCTGGCAACAGTGAAGATATTTTACTATTAGCCAAATTTTAAAAGGGATGTAGCAGATTTCATGGCTAGATGTTTTGATTGCCAGCGAGTGAAAGCAAAATGTAAACATCCAGATAGACTTCTATAGACAATCACGTTTCCAAAGTGGAAATGGGAAGTCATTTCCATGGACTTCATTATAGGTTTTCCGAACACAATGAGACAACATGATTCCATCATGGTTATTGTGGATAGGTTGACAAAGGTTGCACATTTCATTCTAGTGAAGTCTACATTCTTAGCTAGTGATATAGCACATGTGTTAAACGGAGATGTGGTCATATTGTATGGTGTTTCGAAGAAGATTGTGTGATACAGGGATGAAAATTTCACTTCCAAGTTTTGGAAGGAGTTGTTTCTAGGTTTGGGCACAAAGTCGACCTTCCGTATAGCTTATCATTTGCAAACAGATGGACAGACAGAGATTGTCAACAAGATAGTGGAGGACATGTTAAGGATTTATGTGATGCATCAACAATAAAAATAGTGTAGGTTTTAACCTTGTACATAAATTACCTCCATACAAATTCTAAAAATAGAAAATAAACAATGGTAAGAGCATGAAACATAAAACAAATATACAAAGAGATTTTCCCTTGGATTACCAGATTGATTTTTCATTATATTCCTTTCAATGTTATGATACATATATATATATACATGCCAAAGCATCCATAAACAACAATCTGTTAACCCTAGATCAGAACATAACCATAGTTCCCTTGACTGAATCTAGAAAAATACCATGGACAAAAAACCATCATGCACAAAACCATAGGTAGGTTTACCCACCTAATATAGGGTCCAAAAATAATTCCCCCGGGGTGCTGCCTTGGACCTTGTAGAGATGGGCTACCACCCCCCCTAAAACCCTACAATAAGGGGGCTTCGCCGCCCCCCCCCCCCCCGGACCCCTTGCTGCACCCAACACAACAACCAAAGGGGACTGAAGCCCCCCCATAACCCCCCCGCATGTGGGACCATTCGTGGAAAGAATATAACACACACCTAACATTATCCCACTTCTTTTTTTCTTTCCACAGGGGGCCACAAGAAAGCTTAGTCATTGGTCCAACCCTGCAATTCCCATTTTTTCTCTACACCAATAGAACTTCTTAGTGCTCACAGACTTTGTCAATGCATCTGTAGTATTCTTCAAAGTGTCCACCCTTTCCAGCGACACCTTTTTTTTCTCAACCATATCCCTTACAAAGTGATATTGAACATCAATGTGCTTTGTATATCCATAATTTGATAAAGAATATGCAATTCCTTGACGTGGAGGAAGATTTCATTATGACTCTCATTGCATTCAAATAATATGTTTTGTAATAACCCCTTGAGATGTGAATATAATCAACAAATATTTATTTTAGTGTTGCATCTCCATGGCTAGATTTGTGATCTAGTTGGACAGGGATACCAAAACCTCAATATGAAAAATGTATTTATGTTTAGACAATACTTCTTGTTCAATGACCTTGATTTCTTGTTGCACCACTAGCAAAATGTGTAGTCTATACCTTTCTGAAGTAAAATTTTCTCTGGATTTTTCATGAGCATTGTTTAGGCCATCCCTACCTCAAGCTCCTTATCTAGAGGATTCCCTATGATTGTGCATGCTTGATAAATGGAGATCATAGTAGGATATAAAGTAAGGTTGAGCAAGACACATAGGAAAAGGACAACGAGAATGAATATATAAAATTGAAAGGATGGAAAGACGGCGAAGGGGCTTCCATTGGAAGAGGAGCCAAGAAGAATGAACTACAAGAGGAGAGAATTATACACTAAACCTGAATAAAAAAAAAAAAAATAAATAAATAAAAAAAATAAAAAAAATCCATGTATAGAAGGAAAAAACTAGCTAGTATGAAGGATAATTGATCCAAAAAAACAGTGGTTGATAATTGAAAGAGTTAATTGATTTGACACTCATTGAATAGATATAGATGAACTAGCCATAACTCATTTCCCTATTAGATTTTATCATAGTAGAATGAAGGGAGGTTATGATAGCCACTAAAAAGTCCTAGACTAAAATTGAAATGAAACTCTCAAAAGAGGAAAATATTTCCAGAGAGAATGTGTGAACCAACGATGAGGCAATGATAAGAAGGAATGGGATAGGGTAGGAGGGCCTAGTCCTTCCATAGACTTAGTGTTATCAAACTAGCATACAATAGCTTGAGAAGATGGGAAGTTTCCAAACCAAGTACGATGAAGACTCCAATATAAAATAAAAAAAGGTCAAAATCATTCCCTTATTCTAGTTATAACTAGGTAGACTACCTTTGAGATGCATGACATGTTAAATGGAAGCCTCTAAATCCCAATAGAAATTCAATGTGAATTCAATCGGAAGTGACCCACATTTGTGCAATTATGACATTGAGTGCGTTTGTGACAAGAATCAATGGTTTGAAGTAAACTCTTCTAGAGTCATTGATTGCTTGAGTGTGAGGTAGGCTTATGGTGGCTAACTGTCCCCCCATGCTATCACGTCTCTCCCTTTCACAAACATACCCTAGGTACCTTATGGACATCCTAGGCAGACACACCCAATTTTTTAGTATGAGTGATTGTATGCTAACCAAGATCCTTCTTTATGTGTGAAATTGTTCATAAGAAAGTGTAACATGGATGCACAACTTATAACCCTTATATCATGGTACCTAGTTCTTTATTGAACACCAGAAAGGTAATAAATATAATTTCTTCAAATGTGAATGCTTTGATAATGTTTTTGAAAGAAACAAATGAGAACTCATTTTCGTAGCTTTTTATGAAGAACTACTTTTCCAAAAAGCTTAGTAAATCCAACTATAGGAGAATGCCTTTGTATCTCAATTCTTACCAAATTCTTATAAAATCTGAAGTCGCGGAAACATAATCAAATGATCAACTTTGGGTTCAAGATGAACTTGCTATTTCAGGTCATAAAAACTTTTAAATTATTAGTACTAGTATATGTATTATAGAATTAAAATATAATAAATGAGGAAATACATGTAACAATTTTCCTATCTTTCTAAGATAGAATTTTTTAATCTAGTGTCCTGATTATCGGTTGTGTGCTTGTAAGGTTGAAGCTATTGGGACGGTTGATAGTTATATGATATTATAAGCTGGAAAATCGAAGTCCATTACATTTCGCTTTCTCAAATTGGAAAAAATATTTTGTTAAAATCATCCAAGAGTCACTTGGAATGTGAAAAGTACACAGAAGTTGAATAGGTCATGAGGCATGTGAAGAGTCATGGGGAAGGTGAAAGGTCACCTCCCCATTTATATAAATATATCCTCATGTCTACAAGAATGAGGGGCCTTTGAAATTTGAGTTATTTTAGCATAGAGGTATCTATTAATACTTAGAGCTTTGACCACTCTTGTTATTAGTGACTGTACACTAATGGGTGGTGAGGGAAGGAACTTGTCTTGGAGATAATATGTAGAACCCTCATCCCACTATTAGATTTTTATGGGCTTGTTGTGCATGTACTTGGAGTCGCAACATTAGTAATGATAATCTGCTCACTTTTCACATTGATTCTCATGCACTTTCATGGTAGTTGTAATGGCTATCTGGTACTTATATTGTGTGTGCATGTGTGCTTACATATTGGGTATATGCTAATGAAATAATTCACAACTTATGGATCATATGTTTTCTTTGAATCTTTTCTCTATCATTTTGTGCTACACTAGTAACCTATTATAAAAAAATTGGTAATTAACTTCTAGTACTTTATTATTCATGTATGCCTTATATGGTTTCAGCTCATTGACTCCTCTTGGTATATGCTTCTTCCCATTTTTTTGTTGTCATATTCTTATGCCTTGAACTTCAACTCAAAAATTATTGGTTGATTTCATCCTCATTCTTTGGGAATTTCACACTTTCTCTCACACTAACTTCTCTTCACTTGAAAACCAAGAGGAAAAAAATCATGGTGGCAAATGGGCCAACATATCGGAAAAAGCTTCTATCCCAAATTGTGTGATCTCTAATTGGGAATTGACACCAAGTAGGCCCACTTAATATTGGTGTGACATTTTGGCTAGTCAATAGAAGCTTACTTGAGCCTAGATCAGACTTGAATGTCAAAAAAACTCTAGGCATAATAATTTTTGATCTTTGATCATCCTCACACAATTTGTTGGCTAATCCCCTACCAATTTAGGTCATGTAGTAGTTAGGGGTTCTTTGTGTTGCTACTCCTAAGAATGGTTGAATTCTCCAGGGTTTTTTATGTAGTAAGTGTATCCTATGCGGTGGTTATTTCTTATGCTTATCAGTGTCCTCTAGAGGCCATGTTTTCCTTTAGTCTCATTTGGACTTCAAGTTCATTCTAGTATGCCATTGTCAATTTGAATTTGTTGGTTGCATTCACCTCTTTTAGGTCAGTTTGTTATGTTGCAACTCTACAAATTTGGATTATTTGACTCTTCTATCTAGTAATTTCCTCCTTGGGCTCATCTTTATGCCTTTGAATTCCATGGAACCTCCACTGCTTTTGGTGTTAGGTTTGTGTTTTCGTGCACATACTAATTTATTATTTTTGCTAGTGAAATCAATGTTCCTCATTATTTCCTCGGCCTAGGTGTCACATTTTGTTGTTTAATCTAGGAGAGATAAATATCCTATAGTAAATTGGCTTTGTTTCCTCATTGTCAGGACCATCCAATCTACTACAAAGACACTCTTTCTTCTCTTAAGGAAAAATTCATCCTAAATTCTCTCTTTTGTCACTCCCTTATTATTCTCTATTGCCTCATGTGAACCATCGAAGAAGAAGAAACCTATTCCAAATTAAAATTTGATCACGTGGGTTAAGTGAGACAAAATTCCACAAATATTGGGTAAAATATATTGGAGCAACTGTTCTCATCAAATTGAATCTCTTAAACTCAAAACAATAGAAAGTAACTGGAAGTTTCATTAACAAATGACAATATCCACAACCCTCCTAGGAGAAATTAAAACATTAAAGGGTTAATTAGCTCAACAGGAGGATGAAATTGATTCTCTCTGAAAACTTAAACATGTATCAACTTGCAATCAATAGCTAATCTACCAATAGTAATGCCTCAAGTTAGTATGTAACCACCCTACTCCCACATTTACCTAAGCTAACTAGTCCATTGAGGTAAACATGTTACATAGAGTTAATATGTTATGATTCAACTCCCCATGTATGGTTAAGGAAGTGGAATTGATAAGACAAGACCAATATAAACTTCCTCTGGAACTACAAAACCTTCAGGAGACAACCAACCCTTCCAGGTGCCCAACCCCTAAGACAACTTGATGTTTTGATAAACTACACCCCAATCTCTCCCATGAAAATCCCTCCATGTGAATGAGAACCTCCAGTCACTCCCATACCATGATATCCATGCATCTATGAACTTTTTCAGGAAGTTTTGTGCCAGCGACCCCAAATTCTGAGCCACTTTTTCAGGCCTAGGACTCAGGCCTCTGCCCAGAACTTTATGAAACTTCCAGAATTGATAAATAATATGAAATAATGATACTAATGCAAAACCTTGAACAAGGAATTGATATGACCCCTACCAGCAATGAAAATAATTTCGTCAAATATATTATAAACATGTAATATACAGGTCATAACAACATATCTAAACATAGGGATCTCATACTTATCTGAGAATCATCAAGGAGGACTTATGTCTCCTCCTAATAGATACATTATTATGTATTAGGTCATTCATTCATTAATTCTTTATCTACTAATATAAACATGATGAGATTCATTCATCAATATTGTCATAAAACATGCTTATAATCTACAAATAACTAGATCTACATCAATGATGAAACAACCATTAGTGCAAGATATCACAAGAAAATTTAATCATGAAATACCAAAGGAAAAGGAAATTCTATTAACATATGAAAATCCAACCAAGTCAGGGACAATCATGTACCTCCTAACCATAGATTGGGCTGAACCAAATCTCTCTTTCAGCCAATCAACCCCGCACCATATTCCAAGGATGAATGTGGGAACTCATGGAATAAATAAAGAACACCAAACCATGGATTCTAGAGGCCAAACCACCTCAGCCCTCAACTAGTTATTCCACCTCATGGTCATACATTACTAACCATCATTACATCAGTCTCTACCTAAGTTATCCAAGGCTTCAAAGCATTTTTTCCAATCAAGGCTTCCAGGACTAGTAACTTGATCCTCAACTGTTGTCGAGTTCCAGAGTGTTTGTCTAACCAGGGCTTCCAAACTAGTAACTCAACTCAATATGTTATAGTACTTCAAGAGAGTTTGTCTAACCAAGGCTCTAGTAACTAATAACTCAACCCACAGTCATAAGGAACATGATCGCCAACCAGAAAACAAAAGGGAAAACCCACAACACCATGGTTATACAGGAAATGACAAGGCTAGGAAAAATCATTGTCAATCCAGGAAATCCTCCATGCCAATAACAAATCATAACCAAGAAAAAACATGCATGCCAAAACTAGTAATAAAATCATACATGCAATTTAGTACCTGTAACAAAAATCCACTATAGATGTTGATTTCAGTGTCCTCTTGAACTTTCCTAGTTTTCCTTTCCCTCCTTGCCCCAAATCCCCAGTATGACACACTCCTCCAAGAGTGCTCCAAGAAAACTCTAAGTAGAGTATGATAGAGAGAGAATAAAAGAGAGAGCTCCAAGCGAGAATTGACAAAAGGTTGTGGACTGATCCTCATAAGCCCTTTTATCATTGAGGCCTCTATTTTACTCATTTTCCATTATTTTCCTTCATTTTCCTCCTCACATGCAATATGTGATCTTTCACCTTTCTTCTCTCCTAATTTCCATTATCTCCATAAATAAAATGCCAATAATTGCCTCTTGCCTTTCCAAAGCCTTTGATATTGCCTTTTCCAATTTCCATAGCCATTAATTAATCATCAGTCATCCCCATCACTATGTTTTCTTCCCAACATTCGCCTTGGAATATGTGTCCCATGACCTTAGTTATCGTTTTTCCTTTATAAACTTTACTACATGGATTTTTAAATTGGGGTTGTTACAAACCCCTCCCCCTTAGGGGAACACTATCCTCGATGTTCAATGATACTTACAACTAGCAAGATCACTGAAAAGAAAAACATATTTCCTATGGAGCTTTATAATTTAGCTCATTGTAGTATTTAGAATGAACAACTTGCTAAAAGAAACACTAACATGACACCCATACCGCTTATTGAAGTTTTATAACACAACTCGTTGCGGAATTTACAATTACAACCATATATAAATATGTAAACATACCAAAAATGATTTTCCTCAATCGATAAACAATGAAAGATACATAGCCCACATCTAATAAACCATCTTCCATGTATCTTAATTGGGCCCAAAGTGCTTCCACTACACTTTAACTTGCTCGATTGCTTGGTTCTGGAGCATGAGAATCTTTCTCTGCAGAATGCACTGAGGTTCCAACTAGAATTATCCTTCTGGTTCCACCTGCACTACAAACCAATCAATAATATGATCAACATAACTCACATATCTTTTAATAAATGATACATGGAAAACATATTCGAATTTCAATGTGAACACTAGGCCACTGGTCCAATCCTCTCAAGGATCTCTAAAGGTCCACAATATCGAGGTTGTTACATGAAACATATGGCTATGTAAAAAGGTATCTTTGCTAGGCCTCGTGGACTAACCTGGAACAACAGAAAGGAAAAGGGACTAATGTTTCCTTAAAGTAAATATATAATGGGGTGATGTCTACCTATAATTTTTCATATGATTTTCTCCTTCCTTGGCTTTAATCTCCAATCCTAGGTATGATTTCTATAATTATAACCTGCACATTTAGATAACAGAGTCTGATGATCCATAGATCTATGCAACATCATCTAATCACTTTATTCAATAGATCAATACGGTATTGAAATTTATGAAACCATAACATCATATATAGGAAAACAAAGAACTCTTTTCATTAATAGAAATGGAGTGAGTTACAACCAAAAATAGGTGTTGATCTAGGTGGCTCCAAAGACACACACAAGACAAATAGGACTTATGAAAGCTCAAAAATAAAAGTGTTTGGATTATGCTTGAACTAGGTTCATGTTAAAGATCTCGTCTTCGTGATCGCGGTGGTGCAAACAATTCGTCAATCCGAGTTTGGATGAGGAAGATAGAGGCAGTCAAAGTTTTGGTTGACTTTTGTTGACTAGGCAGGTTAATGGAGACACAATTTGGACTTTTTCCGGCAGACAAAATCCAGCCAAATCAAACCAGATTCCGAGAAAAATTTTCGCCTTGTTAAAATGACTCCTTTGGTCAAAAATCTAGATTTTCAAAATTTCCTTAATAGTATTACAAATTAAAAAATATATATAAAAAAAGGGGGTGGTGGGCCACCACCCCAACCACCCCATGTCTCTCCATAACACCCAACTACCTTTTAATATGGTGTGCCATCAATTAAGGTAGGACCAGCGGGGATCAAACCCGGTCGGCCCCCACCAGGCAACCCCATATGATACAAACCATAAAACAACGACCCCCATTAAAAACAAACCAACGCCCATATATGCCACCATTCAAATAGTAGTGTAGGAGTTATGGGGCGGGTTGCCCAATGTGAACCTGACCCCCCCAAAAAAAATGTGTGCGTTTCTTTCAAAACAATAGTGTATGTTAATTTGGGAGGGGTGGGATTTGATCCCTCGACCCCTCCGCAACAAATTTCTTTATTAACCAATGTGCCAAAAGAATTCTTTGGGTAATCCACCCAAGAATTTAAATAAGCCCTCATTTGCACAGTGCACCCAGGCAGATGGAGGAACCAGGAACAGGCACGAAAATAAAGACGCAATATTTTTTTAATTAGTTTATTTGCAAGTGGAACCATGACTGAGCAAAATTTCCAGGAGGGTGAAATTTTCGTAGTGTCAAAATTGGACAGACTTTATGTCAATCTTAGACCTCTCAGCAACATGAATCTGATGGCATAGTTAGTTTCTTGATCTGATAAGTAGATTTGCAGAGGACCCGGAGGAGGGAATCTTTGAGGAATCTAGGGGGAATCTAATAGATTTTTTGAGCCCCAGATTCTCACTTTCTCAGAATTCAGAAATTTGACAGTCGATTTTACACTATTTGACACCACAAATATGATGGTGCATTTAGATTTTTCATTTTCTCATTCTTTTTTCAGCCACTTTTCTAAGTGGAGTGCAGTTGTGAGCATTCATTTGTGAGCAATCATTTCCATGTGATTCGATGTTGTGAGATCGATGGTCCGAACAACTTCAATAGCTTGACATCCTTTTCTTCAGATGGCCCATGGATGTGAGGTATATGCAGTGTGTTCATGTACTTCTTTTGTTATGCATTGTGTTGCATAGATCCATATTTGATGTTTGATGTGGGATTTTGTTTCTTACCTATTTCGAGATTCCTGTTTGATGTGATGCGGAATCATTTGTGTGATGTACTTGTTGTCATGATTCATCATGTTTTGTTTGAGATCCCTTTGTTGTATGTTGATGGGATACTCATGTGTCGCCATGC
This sequence comes from Pinus taeda, assembly GCA_000404065.3. Lineage (NCBI taxonomy): Eukaryota > Viridiplantae > Streptophyta > Pinopsida > Pinales > Pinaceae > Pinus > Pinus taeda. The sequence continues at coordinate 36,966 of APFE031239863.1, read as the reverse complement.
ATGTTTTCATTGAGATCCCTTTTATGCCATGTTGGCGGGATGCTCATTATCATCATGCATGAGTTTTGTGTCATACTGATAGGAGTCTTTTGGCTTAGAGTTCCTGTAGCAGAACATCTCTTTGCGCCACTCTTGCATGAGGGCATTTTCCTTGTATGATAGTGACATCACCTCTTATGTACATCATCACCATTGAAATCACTTGTGGCCTGCACCATCTTGACACCGGGGCACAGAGCCCTAGTCCCTCCTGGACGAACTCCGTTGTCAACGTCTTATGTTTTCATGTGTTGATGATTGTCATGTTCCTCTTCTTTACATCATGCAGATGTATTCATTTATGTTCTTTTAAAAATGAAATTTAACACATCACGAAAGTAAAAGGTCTTGGAAGGGTCCTTTGTCACACCTAGACCTGGATCAAGTGGTATCAAAGCAGTCTTTGCGTTGATGTGAATTGCAACGTGAACAATGGAACGTGTAGTGATAGAGGATGAAAAAGTGATGTACGAGACCATGCTCAAAATTTACAAAAGAGTGGAAAGAATGTATGAATCTCTACTAAAAGAGATAGAGGAAAAGGAGCAATTGCAACTTCAGTTGCAAGCCACGGAAGAGACCCTGGAAGGGTTGAAGCACAACAACTAGAATCTTCAAACAAAGAATGTTGAATTGAAGATGCTCCTACATAAAGAGAAAGAGGGAAAACAAATCTTGCTACGACAGCTACAAGCTAACGACGAGGCCTTGGAAAAGCTGCAGTGTGACCCATGTGAGGTAAAAAGTAATTCTCTGAATTCATGTATGTGTCCTGATGATGATTCCGCTATTTTTCAAAATCATACCACAAGAACTGGCTCTAAACTGTTGAAGAGAAGAATTACCCTGTCGAACAGGACTTGGGTATGTGATAAAGGATGTTGGGGAATGCGCTGAGAGAGCTAGTGAACCACCGACAATAGATGTTGAGAAGCCATCATTAATTCTTTCAAAATCAACAGAGGAGGTAAAATATGTTGATTTCCTTTCGATTTCGTCTTAACATAGTATGTTTTCCATTAGAGATTTGGAGATCCCAATTACAGGGACAAACATGAGGCTCCTTACCAGGACGAGGCACGAGGAGGAAAGAAAAACTTGGTGTTAATAACTAAGGCATAATTCAACCATTGGAGGTTGTGCAGAGACCTCAATTTGCAGGCTCGAGATACACGAAAGGAGAATGCTCGAAGGTGTTAGATTCTTCTAAGACATCGTCGAAATCGCCAAGGAAAGAGAATGACGGGAACACATCGCCATCATCCCATGACAGTTTCCATTGCAAGGAAAGAGCTGAGGCAAGCTCTCATCACCATACTTACAATAGGGATGACAAGGAAAGGTATAACCAGTTTCGATATTCGAATGTTCATTTCTATTGTAATCATGTTGTTAATGATGAAAGTAAAACATGGCATCGAAAAACATGTACCTTTTGTGGATTACATAACCATACATTTTCTAAGTGTTGGAAAAGAATGGTAGTACACAAAAGGATGAGACGTGAAAGATCCTCTCAACAGTAGGTAAAGAAACATATTAAGCAGATCTGGAGGAAGAAAACCTATTGCAGTCATTGTGACAGAAGTGGCCACCAAAGAGCCACATGTTGGAAGCTCCATCCAGAGCAACAACTTAAAAACAAAGTGTCAGTGCATGAACCAGGTGAAACGATGGTTCGACAAGCAAAGCCATCACAAGGAAGTGACCCATTCACAATGATAAGTGAAAAATGGTTTCTAGATATGTTAGCATTTCATGGTTGTACTTTTGTAAATCATTTGTTGCATTTTAAAATGTAAAAGTGATGATGTGTTTTCCATCACTTGTTCAGCAACAATGATGTCTGGTCTTATTTTGTGTTGCATGATAAACTATAAAAGTGATGTCATGTTTCCATCACTTGTCAGAGAAAAAATAGTGTTTGGCCTTATTATTGTAAATCATGTGTTGCAATGATGATGTGTTTTCCATCTGTTTTCGTAGCTGAGGTATTGTGTCCATCTTGTTGTAAACTTGATCACCGAGTATGTGTTATAAACTTGTGGCAAGTGTGGGACGCTTGGGTCATTAGTTGGTCAATAAAGTCAAACATGTAATTTTCAAAATAATTTACTACAGGTTGCAGAGGTTGCAGGTGTCATCTCATCGCTTAATGCTTTGAAAAACAAAGGTGAAGGAGATGGAAGCAAGGCTTTTCGAGACGCTTGTGATGTAAACAAGGTACAAAAAATTTGCAAATTGTTTTTCATGCTTTTGGAGGACCAAAAGCTCCTCAATGGGGAGGATTGTTCCAAGTGGCTCTAGAGACACACACAGGACAAAAAGGGCTTATGAAAGCTCAAAAATCAAATTTTTTGGATTATGCTCAAACTAGGTTCATGTTAAAGATAACATCATCATGATCGTGGTGGTGTGAACGATTCGTCAATCCGAGTTCGGATGAGGAAGATAGACGCAGTCAAAGTTTTGGTTGACTTTTGCTGACTGGGCAAGTTAATGGAGACACAATTTGGACTTTTTCCGGTGGACAGAATCTGGCCAACTCCAGCCAGAGTCCTGGTGAAATTTTCGCCTCGTTAAAATGACTCCTTTGGTCAAAAATCTGGATTTTCAAAATTGCCTTATTAGTATTACAAATTAAAAATATATAAAAAAGGGGGTGGTGGGCCACCATCCCCACCACCCCATGTATCTCCATAACACTCAACCACCTTCGAATATGGTGTGTCATCAAATAAGGTGGGACTGGCAGGGATTGAACCCGCCCGGCCCCAACCAGGCGGCCCCATATGATACGAACCATAAAACAACAGTCCCCATTAAAAACAAACCAACACTCATATATGCCACTGTTCAAACAACAGTGTGGGAGTTATGGAGCGGGCTGCCCAATGCAAACCTGACATCCCTAAAAAAATGTGCACGTTTCTTTTAAAACAATAGTGTATGTTAATTTGGGAGGGGCGGGATTTGATCCCTTGACCCCTCCTCAACAAATTTCTTTATTAACTAATGTGCACACTGTTTAAACAACATTGTGCCCAGGTAGATGGAGGAACCAGGAGTGGGCATAGAAATCGAGACAAAATATTTTTTTAATTAATTTATTTGCAGGTGGAACCATGACTGAGCAAAATTTCTAGGAGGGTGAAATTTTTGCAGTGTCCAAATTGGACAAACCTTATGTTGATCTTACACCTCTCAGCGACACGAACCCAATGGCGCAATCAGTTTCCTGATCTGAGTAGCAGATTTGCAGATGACCCAGAGGAGGGAATCTTTGAGGAATCTAAGGGAATCTAAAAGATTCCTTGAGCCCCAGATTCTCACTTTCTCAAAATTTAGAAATTTGACAGTTGATTTTGCATTATTCGATGCCACAAATCTAATGGTGCATTCAATTTTTCATTTGCTCATTCTACTTTTTGGCCACTTTTCTAAATGGAGTGCAGGTGTCAGCATTCATGTCTGAGCAGTCATTTCCATGTGACTCGATGCCGTGAGATTGATGGTCTGAACAAATTCAGCAGCTTGACATCCTTTTCTTCAGATGGCCCCTGAATGTGAGGTATATGCAATGTGTTCATGTACTTCTTTTGATATGCATTGTGCTGCATAGATCCTTGTTTGATGTTTAATGTGGGATCTTGTTTCTTACTTGTTTCGTGATTCCTATTTGATGTGATGCGGAATCATTTGTGTGATGTAATCATTGTCATGATTCGTCATGTTTTGTTTGATATCCCTTTGTTGTCTATTGATGGGATACTCATGTGTCATCGTGCATGTTTTCATTGAGATCCCTTTTATGCCATGTTGGCGAGATGTTCATTATCATCATGCATGAGTTTTGTGTCATACTAATAGGAGTCTTTTGACCAAGAGTTCCTGTAGTGGAACATCTCATGGCACCACTCCTATGTGAGGGCATTTTCCTTGTATGATAGCAACATCACCTCTTATGTACATCATCACTATTGACAACAGTTAATGTAGTGGCATTCACCATCTTGACACCGGGCTCTGGAGACGTAGTCCCTCTTGGATGAACTCTATTATCAACATCTTATGTTTTCATTTGTTGATGATTATCATGTTCCTCTTCTTTATAGCATGCAGATGTATTCATTTATGTTCTTTTAAAAATGCAATTTAACACATCGGCAAAGTAAAAGGTATTGGAAGGGTCCTTTGTCACACACGGACCCAGATCATTATAGAAGAGATCCTTCAAGTTTACTTGTCATTTCCTTGTCACAAATTGCACCTCTAATCACACTAATGCATGGAAAAATATCTCTCACAATAGTAGCATAAGGGTATAATCACTCTCTAAAAGCCAACCCCTTGCTTATGCATGGCAGTAAATATATAGATGAAGGAGATAGTTCATGAATTCTTATTTTTTACCAATCTGGGGCTGAGATCCACTCTTCATGGGAGGATGAGCTCAAGGGAGAAGGGATGAAAAATCAAAGATAGGATAGGATAGGATTCAAGACTTTTATTTGAAGTAAATGGTTACAACATATCCTGGAAGCTTTGAGATTCTTTCTCTTTTTCCTAAATTTCTAGAATCAACACACCCCTAACACTAAGCAACCTATCGGTGATTATCACAAGTGGAGAGTAGGGAAATATGGTAGTCAACGCTAGCAAGTAAGAGACTAGGGTGCGTTGATCCTTAAAATGGTTGAATAGGTGCTTTTAGGCATAAATTCAGGGATTAGAATGAGTCATGCTTAGGGATTTCTACAAGAATGATGAAAAAAGGATATTGATTGATCGAGTTGAAGGCCTATTGACTAGATCGAATAACACAAAAGGCCTCAATAGGCATTTCTCCTTTTAATTTGGTCTATGGGAAAGAGGTTGTCCTTCCTACAAATGTATCTATTCCCTCTCTAGCCCTAGGTAAATTTATTGAAGAAACTCCTTCCTCTTCTATGCAATTAAAGCAATCACAAATCCTCAAAGTCGAAGAAGAAATAGATAAAATCAAGTTTATACATGCACATCATCAACATTTAGTCAAATATTTCTTTGATGCAAACTCTGTAAGTCCTAAATCTTTTCAAATCAAAAACCTTGTATTGAAGTGGGATAAAGCACACGAGGAAAAAGGTAAGCATACCAATTACAAAGAATGTGGCTTGGCTCATTTCCGATTGCGGAAAAAAAATGAGCCATAACATTTCTATTGCAAGATTTATCATGCAAGAGAGATTCTCTACCTGTGAATGGGCAGATTTTGAAGAAAATTTTTTCATAGAAGATAACCTATTCTATCCCTTGTACACTATTTCCTTTACTTTCCCTAGGAAAATAAAAGTTAAATAGTATTTCCATTTAGTTTGTCAATAAAAAATATCTTTAAATATTTTGATTTTCCGCTTGTATAAGTAGATATTGTTAAGAAGATAATTATGACATTTGAAGAATAAGCTAAGTTATATTTCTCTAAAATTTGCTTGTTTCCCCCAAAATTATTTGTTCTTTGTGAAACCTCAACTTTATAAATAAACTTGTGTTCTATTTTCAGTCAAGAAAAGTATCTTTAACAAAGCAAAGATTGTCTTCAGATAAGCACCTTTAACTCTATAATTGTCATCCAGAAACTCTTGAGGAGTCAATGATTCTCCCCATCCAATAAACTTTTCTCTTTTTAGAGTGTAATTCTAAAATATACTAAAACTTAAAAGATAAGAGGTCTCATTAAGAGCCATATTAACATGTTCATAGGGAAATAATACACTGACCTTACCAATCCTGCATATCAAAACAGGGTAATCGCTTGAGATTATTTTAATCAAAAGATAGGGGGTCTCATCACGAGCCAGCTTGTTCAATTGAATTACAACCAGTGAATGGCATAGTCACTTTTTGGCCACCAAACCAAGACAATTACTTTTAAGTAGAAAAAAAGGAAGAAATTTAGAAGAAAAATAAATTGTTTAAAAAGGAAAGAAAAGAGAATAAGTGTATGAGTCTAGATTTATCTCTAAAAATTTCACTCTTATCTGGATGGGATATTGAATCATTGATGGTTAAAAGGTAACCCTGTCGAGACTACAGACACCTGCTAGTAGCAAAGGATCTACCTATGACAAATGAGTACATCTAAAAGCTAATTTGCAAGAGCCACCTGCTTTATATTTAAACCAAGTAAAGACTGATATAGAAAAAGCAAGTTTCATTTTGAAGAGGATGTCAAGTGGAGGATAATTAGGTGAGTTTTGTTTTCTTATTCAGAGAAGTGTTACTTATCTTAAATTTCATGTAATTCCTATTTTTTGAACTATATTTATTTTGGAAATTTTAGAAGTTTCAAACAACTATAAGAGATAACTAGTTCTTCCAGTGAATTGTCAATTGTTGTATTGTTCAACAACCCCCTCATTTATTGATTTAATAGTTAATATTCTATTGATAAATGGGGAGCCTTTATAAAAATTCTCTAGAAAACTTAGCACTTAAGCGCTTCATTTTTTAATTATTAAAAATAAATTTCTAAATAAACATAAGGTATCAAGCCAAAGTCCCTTTGTAACAATCTATTCTCACTTTATCGCGTATCGTTGAATCATCTGTGTCACAGATTAATTAACAATTGGGATCTGCAAATTACGATAATAGAGACCAACATAATAGACTTATGGTATCATTAAACTTCTCATTAAAACTAAGGCTTTAAAATAAATTACCTACCGCAATCACATAGAGGCATTCAGAAAAGCACAAACAAGAAAAAACATTAGAATACGCGATTTGCGATATTGCGACATAACATGCCAAACACTTATCGCATCGCGGTGCTTATACAAAGGCCAATCTTGTGAACTATGAAAGGTTGTGAAATGCGATATGACCCAAACCCGATGGAAGTATGTAATAATGGTTATAACTTTGTTTAAGTCCGGCGCATAGTAAAAGGTCATTTTATGCAACAAGTATTCATTCAAGAAAAATGCACTTAAAACAATAAAAGGAATGCCTCTCACATTGCATCTCACAAAATTCCAAATAACTTCGATATAACGCATAACCGAAAGTGTGATGTTGCGATTTGCGATATTGCAATAATATTTATCACAATCTCATAATCAACATCTCACGCTTCAAACTCATCAGCTTAAAGTTTTTCCTTACACGTTTGCGATGTGATGGCTTAAATGAATAATAAATGTCATAATAAAATATCTTAGTGTGTATTTAATAAGTTTTAATGGAATTTATGTTTAAAACGGCTCGACGTGGTTTAATATCTTTCATCTACATTCTTGAATACAAGTTTTTTCCTTGTAACCTTTCTAAATTAAATTTATCATTGCATTTTCACTATCATTTTCACTATGTGTGTTTATCTTATAATCTCCATTGATATATTTCAGGGAAACTCCAAAGGAAACAATGTTTGGAAAGATGGAAAATAATGGAAAAGCTAATTCATCTGAGAAATCTGACATGATTCCACTCTTATCCGACACTACCTACAACAAAGACGAAGTAACCACATCATGCGAAGCTATGTATAACCTACTGGAAGAAGAGAAACCCAGGCCACTAGAAACGAAGGCAACAACTGATGCCAAAGAATCATCTAACGCTTCTTACTTTGAGGAAACATGTTCGTTTTTACATAGAATAGCTGCAAAACCTAAGATATTGCCATACACAAATATGGTAAAATGGGTGATCAATAATGTGAATGTCTCATACAAAACTTTCAGGAATGAGAGACATGAGTTCATGGGGTCTTTCACACCAGACAACTTGCACTAGATGTACCATCTATCAGAGCCTCAAAAGTTCTATGACAAAGGTTTCCTAGAGCATTTTTCCAAAGAGAACGAGGACCCATTGGACATTACACAGAACTGGAGGTCAGGCTCAAGAAAATTCAAATGAGAGAAATCCAGTACGTATCCAATTGCATCCCTTTGGGCTCCACATAATTTCGCAGCTGCGATGATGTGTAGGTTATTTGGTAAAGCTGATAGTACCAAATTTTCCATAGAGTGGCTTCCATTAATTGATGCAGTAGTTAATGCAATGATTATGAACTAGAGTCATATTTTATCGGATAATTTAGTTATGGTTATTAGGGAATATAGGCAAAATAGAAGTGTTTCCTCATGAATTATTCCCCATTTTTATATGAGTGCTTATGTAATGGATGCCAATTGTTTTTGTTCTCAATTTCCAAACATGGGTTGGAAGTGGATTGTACAGAATCCTCTCCCCATCCATGTGTGCCATAAAATCTTGTGGGACACCAGGTTCAATTCCCATTTTTACAAAATCTGCAGGGTATTATGCTGCCTATTTATAAACCATTTTTGATAAAATGACCCCTAGAATTTTTTAAGTAGCCAAGATAGACATCTTTCCAGTCACAAGATGGTTCGATGAAGAAACATTCACTTATGTTAGAGTTTTTGGGAGTATTGCATCTCCACATGTCCTCCCATATTATGTTCCAAACAAGCTATTGGCCAGAGAGATAGCTTACCAGACGGTAGGGGAGGGTTTAACCAAGGCCCTAAGGGAGCAGAAGAAATCCATTTGGCTAGCCTTCTCATTACAATGTGGCGCTTTCGCACTACATGAATATGGGCATTCTGTAAAAGAAGTAGACATTATTATGTCTCTAAAATTGGTCATAGTTCTGGGGCAACAGTATGACCCAAATCAGGTTGTTAAAGACTTCACCACCATGGTTAAAGCCAAATTGTTTAATCATGAAGAGAATCCATTAGATGACCTCTTTCAAGGAGCCAAAACATTTACACAGGTCCTACATTCAACATCATTATAGTTAAGCCCATATGACATTAATTATTTTCATGTATATAGGAATAGAAGATTGTTGAAGGTCCCACTGGACCTATTACAAATTGAACCAATAAGAGAATTGACTCCTAGCGTGAGCCTGGAGGGAAGTTCAAAGGAAAATTATGATGAGGAAACACAAGAGAAATCAACTCACAAGTTAGAATAGTTAGAACAACAATATCATAATGGAGAACGGAGTCCTAATAAAGATTCTGAGAAAGCTACTGAAGGAAATACTAAGGAAACGCCAAAAGAGGCCTTGGCCAAGAAAGAGACAGAGGTTGACTCCACTTCAGGTCAAATAGGGAAGGTTCCAGTCATTGACCTAGACAAGGAATGGGAGAAATTTAATTATAATCTGCAAACAAGCACAAGTATTGAAGAAACATCTGGATTTTAGACCCCCACACAGACTTAGCACAAAGTAAATCCAGAGACAACATACTAAGAGGCTATAAACACTCAAGATATTGAGCTTATTCCATATTTTCCTACTTCTGAAATTGTCTTGAGAATTGAAGAGATACCCCCATCAAATATATTCTACAATCATACTCATAAGGCTGTAGTTAAAAGGCAAAGAAAGAAGAGGAAATTAGCCACCATGGTTGTTACAACTCTAGAGAATGAATCAATGGATGTTATGTGGAAAGACACTCCTATTGACCCATCAAAAAATCTTACGAAGTTGTCACAGTTTGTAGGAGCCTATGCCACAGTGACCATTGATAAAGAAAAAGAAGTACGACTACTGCTAAAAGAAAAAGAACAAATAATTCTTCTGCTTGAACAACAATTAAAACAAGAGAAAACCAATCAGCAAGCAAAACAATAGGTAGCTCAGCTTCAGAGGGAATTCAAGCAGATGAGGTCACAACACCAGACAAGCATATAAAAAAAAAACTGAAAGATTTGCCAAATGCAGGCCATGGTGGATAGATTTAAAGATAACCATCAAATAGACGAGTTCATCAAAGAGGAAATCAAGCTAAATTCCCTATTAATACAACAAGAAGAGATGTTCTGCCAAAAAATACACAAATCAATCCTTACTGTGAGACACGTGATAAATTGACAAACCAAGTGATCGATATGAGGTTTGAATATGAATAAATCCATAAAAATATTTGTGAATTTATTACTTGGCAGGAGTCTGATGAAGGAAGAAAGGCTAATCTACCAAAAATAGAAGAATCCCAGAAAGACATTTTATTTACAGATTGGGATACAAAGTTAAAGTAGGTGGAAAGGGCGATAATGACAACAGTAGTTGCAAAAAGCTGTATAATTGAAGTTGTTAATGAAAACCTCCACAATGCCAACCTTCTCAAAGAGTTCATAACAAGGTCTCTCCTAGATATCAAACAAATGGAACAAAAATGGAAACAAATAGATCATACCAAGGAGGAAGCAATTAGACAACTGACCTGTTAGCGCTTGAGATTTCAACTCAGGCTTAGAAAGGCAAACCTTCAAGGCAACATCAAACCATTTCAGCTCGTAGCTAGCCCTACGGGGTATGAGAAGGCTATCTCCGGTCAATCTCGTTAAATTTTCAATGGGAAGAGATGACCAATCAAGTTAACACAGATATTAGGCTAGTAAACTCATTTGAAAGTTGATTTGGGGGTTTTTTGGGGTTTTTTGGTGGCAAGTTGAGGATCTGCAATTTAGGGTGCGGGGATTGAGCTCAGTTTTTGCAGGTGGGTCTTTAGGGCAAGGTAGGAGTTTGTGCTGATGCTTTTAGCTGAGATGGATGATCAAGGAGGAAAGAGGAGAAGCTAAAGAGGGCAAACAATGACTTTGAATCCTCTTTAGACAGTGGAAAACATAAACATTAAACAAATTTGAAAGCTGAGCATGACATGCATGAATTCAAACTTTATCACTTCATTTGTTTAATAAGCTGCAGTAAAGAAAGATATGGAACACATAAACACACTTACAATTACAATAAGAGAACACACCATCAACACAAGAGTCCACAAGAATCCCAATGATGTCTGCAAAACCCTGGTCTTCCTTTTCCTCAAATTGCAGAGATACAAGTAAAATATACAATAGGAGCTTCTCCCTCAAGAGTCCAACCATGAAAATGAGTAAGAGAAGGCATAATATAGAAGATCTAACTCCTTCCCCACCTCTAGGGGTCGAGCTCAGCTTCCTAGGAGCTGTTTCAACTAATTCTAAACTAATCACTAGATAATAGGCAGTCAAAACAACTTGCCTCTAAAACTTAGGAAACCTATCCATGCATTAAATATTTACCATTTACATCAAGGAAACTTCTAGAAGTGTTCAAGGAGAGTAAAAGTATCTAAGTGCCATGAAAATTACACAAAAATCCATCATTTACATGCCTCAAAAGTCAACCAAAGTAAAAATAGTGTTTTGCTGACCGAACTGGTCAAAACAGTGAAATTTCCCTGAGTGGTCGCGCCCCTCACTTTGACTGGTCGCGCGCATTGACAGCGCTGTTTGAGGGCCTTCCCGGTGTCCAAATCAGATGCAAGATAGCTCATTCGAAAGGTCTATGAGTCTACTTTCCAACCCCACTGGAATTTCTGAATTTGGAGTTGATTTGACCCCTCAAAAGGCATTTCTCCCAAGGCAGCTTTCTGAAACTCAAAAAAGGGGCAGAAAGTCAAAATTTGCATGTAATTTGAGCTTTTGGGAGCCCAAATCTTCATAAAATATGAAACCCATCCATAGGCAAGTGTATTTTTGCATGAAAATTCCAAAAATGTAGAGTTTTCCCCGTTCTGAGCTGTCCCCATGACTGGTCGTGCGCGGGGTGAAACCACTCAAATGGCCAAAACCTGTAAAATTCTCAAAAATGCCAAAAATGCCTCAAAACTCTCAAAATTTCTTGGGTTTGCTGCTAGGAGGATGCTAATGAGTGTCATGATGAGTGAGAGAGGCCTCGGTCAAGATGCGGAGTGGGTTGGTCTTCTTCTTCCCTTTGAGAGCCTCGATCAACCTCCTTTGAAGAATCTTCATCCTTGCCTTACAAACATGCATCCTTGCCCAATAATGATTCTTCATGTTCTTTAGCAGCTTCTTTTCTTGGTTGGAAGCAAATAGATAGAGTAAAATGCTGCCCTTGCCTGCAAAAATGCTGAGAAGTATGCTGTTTTCAAGGGGAAAAAATCATAAGGGAAATGTTAGGGGAGGGATTTTTAATAAGGGATGGGAAAATATGTAACAACAGGGATTTTTAAGGGATAATTCACAAAATGTCAAACATATCATCTCATCTTCCATCATTAGGAAATCATTTGCAAAGAAATACTTAATTAGGATTTAGTCATAGGGGAATAAAATTTCTTTTACATCTTGTCATAAGGGAAAAGGGATCTTAATTGAACAGGACTTTAGGGAAGGGGTAGAGAGGAAAACAGGGCTTGGTTTTGGGGAGACACAACAATACTCTTTTGCAAACAATATTTACAGCAATATGTCCATTTTATACATATACACAACTGCATTTTTCTTGTTTTTGCTATGGATATGCAACAGCAGTGTGTCTTCTACTTTCCAATGACTATGCACAACAATATCTTTTTTTTTATATTTGTTCATTTTGCCATATTATTGCTCTTTTCTCTTTTTACATAACATTTTTTATCCTTGCTGTTGTTCATTTATTTTCCTTGCCGTGTGGAGGGTATTAGGGTTTGGGTAGAATACATGAAAGGGCATTAGGGTTTGTAAAGGGATTTGGGGGAGGGATAGGGTTTTAGGAATTTGGGATGAGAAATTTAGTATTTATTGCAAATGAGATAAGATATAAACATATTATGACATTTGTGAATTTAATAGGAAACAGGGAGGGAATAAATAGGGATTTAAAGCCTTGAAAAAACATCAACCCTAGCATAATGCCTACATGAACAAGCAATCACCCAAATCCATTTCTCCTTACATTTCTTGGTGATAAACATATATATGCAAGTCCATCATTTCATGTTTCAAGCATTCAAACGCACTAGAAGACCCTACCTCGATCAATTGAGCAAGCAAGAGGGCGATTTAGTCGATTTGGAGTGGTTCTGTAGAAGACAGCTTGAGTGGTCGCGCCCCTGCTCTGAGTGGTCGCGCCCCGCCTTAGTGATCGCGGCCTTTAGAAAAATGCACTGCAGAGGGGTCACTAAGTGGTCGCGCCCCACCCAACTAGTCGCGCACTGAGCCTGAGTGGTCGTGCCCCTGAGAATGACTCCAACTTTCTGCAAATCGCATCTTTTGACCTCTCACTCGTTTTGCAAGCTCTCAAATGCATAATGAGGCTGTTTAGAGGGAAATTTACTCTTTATAGGCCCAATTTGAAAAAATTAACTTACCAAACCCACTTTCTAATGTTTTGTTTTGACATTCACTTTTAACACTGTTTTGAGTTCACTTTGTCCTAAATTTGATCTTTTGAGTGCTTTAACTCCGTTCTTTTTGCAGGTTGACCATCTGATGACTCTGGCGAGGAGACCAGGGTTATTGCCAGCATTTTGAAGAATTTTGAAAATTTTCCTTACTTTTTGCAAATTTCACATGACCTTGGGTTTAAAAACAGGGTTTTTAAATCCAAGGTATAAATGAGTTGTATCTAATGAAAAAATATCAATGGAACATATTTACATACCTCCTTCCGGCTTGTTGGGGACTATTAGACCTTTGACTCCTGACCTTGCAGTGATTTTTGACCAAAACCCTAGACCTAAGACTTGGGATTTCAAGACAAAAATAAAACAAGTGTAACACAAGCTCATTTAAATGATATGATCTGATCCAGCAAAGCCAAGAAGGGAACAAGGACCAGCTCCTCCATCAGTTTTATGGCATGCCTAACGGGATGCAAAACTGATACTGATGAGACACCTACCTATGCACATGCAAAGAGCTTTTGATCACCGATGGAGGGCTCAAGACCGACACTAACATGACCAACTGGATTGGGAGACATATTGGCATTTGATAAAACCACATAGTCAATGGATGACTCTGCAATGTTTAACTACCTGTCCACAAAATATGGCGCCAACTCTATCATATGTCATATTTGCAGGACTATTAAAATCCACAATCAGCCAGTCGCCTTAGCTCAAACCAATGATCGACATTTTCAATCTCAAAGATCAACTTAGCCGACTAAGATAGTTCAAGTTGAAAGAAGCTTGTCATTAGTTTAATTCTATTTTTAGTTTTATTTTTACTTACTCTGAGGAAGGTTGTTTGAAACCTCCTCATCCTTTTTTGTAGTAATCTATTTTTGAGGCATGTATTATAGTATTTAAACCCCTCTCATGCATTTAGAGACGAGCCCATAATTTTATAAAAAACACTTTTCAAGACATTAAACATCTATATTTTTGGGAAGGTTTTGATTAAATTTATTGGAACGAGATCTATTTTTCTTTGAATATCGAAGTATGCTCTACTAAAATTACACTTTTGTACTCTTATCGTGTATTTTATTGGATGAAAGTGGATCGATATTGTTGAGCCCATGAGCGGGACCTTTCATATATGGTACTTTTATCGTATGATAGTGTTTTATTTATGCATTAGCAATACTCTTTCTTTGATTGTTTTATGTATGAAAATATTAGTTATAGTTCTACATTATTGCACTTTTGTATGATGTTTCAGCTCTGATTATGTATTGAATACGTGAAAAATTACTCTATGTGATATAGTTTTCTCAATTTTTGTCTAACTATTTATCCAAAACAATTATTATGAATGATTTCATTTCTTTTGGCAGTTGAATGATCTTTATTACCAATTTCTTTGAGACATCTCTATAGATAGCATATCTTAGTTTTTTTCTTGGGTATATCTATAGTTAGATAACGTTAGATTAAGATATATGCATGTGTTTATTATTTATATTAGATTATGCTTAGTTGAATCATTCTATTATATCTTATATCACCCCATCAACATTATCAAAGAAATCTGCTCTGGGAAACTAGTCCCATTATCCCCAGTCGGAGCCACTATACCAAACGGAAAAGGAGTTGCTTTAAGGTTTGGATCGGGTTGTTATCCCCCATGTTGTCGCAACGAATTTTGAGGTTTCAACACCTCCACAACAAGTCAGCCTAGAAGAGATCAATTCAGTCTAAGGACCCTGATTCTACCACACATGGAGCCTATAAATACAAGCAAGTCAAATTGATTTGGAACACTCTCTCACAAGAAGTTTGATATCTCTTGTAGCTGGGAAAAGTGCAAAGTCTATTACCACGAAGCCAAAGGAAGTGTGAGTTGGATAAAGTCTAAGGAGAAGAAGAATAATCGAAATTTTGGTGCCTCTCTCTCTCTGTTTTGAGCCCTAAATTAGAAGATCAAAATCTCCCAAGTTTCACTATTGCTCGAAGTTGCCTATTGCTAGAAGCTGCTGCCTAGTTGAAGTTGTTGGAAATGGGTCTAAATTCGAGGAGGATGACTTGGTGTGGAGGGAAGGTCTGGTCTTTGTCTAGGGTGAAGAGTATCAAATAATACTATTGAAAGGAAGAATTTCTTGATTGGGTTTTCCCCTCAAGGGGGTTTTTCCCTAGCATAGTGCCTACATCTGGTTTTTATTGTTTAATGTGCTATTGCTTTGGTAATTACTTGATGGACTAAAATAAATAAGATATAAAGTATTGCAATAACAAGAAACATCACAAATAATTATCAAGAATAATAAAATCTTTCTGCCTTTCTATGTTTCTAATATAACCTACTGAAGAACTGTTGAAATCAAGTGATACAAAAATTTCAGTGATGCTAATCCAGTAGCTGTTGAAATAAGTGGATTGCTTGACTGTGCTTTCATCATATGGAAATTGTAATGGCAATGGCCACTCATGATGAATCTGGTCTCCATATTGGAAACATTTGAAAACACAAGCTGAAAAAAACCTTCCATATAGTGAGCTATAGGATCATTAAAGACATGATTTTTTCAATGATCCTCAAGTAATTCTACAATTTCATTTTCATGGTTGGAAAGTTCGTATATGCTCTCTTTGTGAACATACTATTTCAATTGTGAGTCATCAAACCCATTCCCAAAAACAAAACTTTCTTTAATCTTGATATCAAAGGGTAACACCACCTCCTTTCGTTTTAGATGAACAAGGTTTTCAAAGGACTGAATCTGATCTTGGAAATTATGGGATTATATTTGAGCCTCTAAAACCTCAATATCTTCCACAATATTTTCAGCAAATGTTTCTAAAAATTTGATCTTAGCTCTTGAGCTGCATTTGCATGACTTTAAATAAATAGACAAAAACCTTGAAAAAGACTCACCAATTTGATCAACATCAAAATTGTCCTAATATTCCTTAAAACCTTCAATAGAAACAAGAATTTTAACATACTTTGTTATCTTGATTAAATAGGAAATCGAATCTGAAATTCTGATTTAAATTCCTTTGGTAATGGAGTATCCATAGAAGTTCTAAACTCGGGACTATTTGGAAATGGAGTTGCCTAGTGAATAATGCACAACCTTCTTATGTCTAATCAATGTGAACAATCAGTAATAATATTTAAAACTTGATGGTTATTTCCCAGAGAAGATGAAACCTTTCGCTCCCCGGCAATGGTGCCACTATGTTAGTACTTTGCAATTCCTCCAGGCTGGGGAGAGGAACCTAAAGGTAACCACAAACCAATATTTAGGGTTAGAAGCTAACCCTTTGTTGGTGTCCAAGTATGAAAGATTTATTCACCCTAATCTGACATTAATTTATCAATCCGGGTGCATATCCTTTCAAGGCAATGCGCAAGGTATATGCAGGGGAAAAGCGCACTCCATTCCGACCAAGGGTTCATGGTTAATATTCAAAGCATGGTTGTAAGATTAAATTAACTACAGAGCTCCAAAAATAATAATAAATATGAAAGAACTATAATAGCAAGCATAAACTAATAAATAACACACACACAAAGATGCGGCACCTGATCAAAAAAGCGGGCCTAGCTCTCTGATCAAGGCTACGTTAGTCACGGAGAAGATTAGAACAGCAAAACAGGTGATACTTTATTAATCTGTAACATGTGATTAAAATATCGATGGGGGAACCCCCATTTATAGGAACAATCTACCTTTTATACACAGCGCGGGAGAATAGCATATCTCACTGAAACAAGGTAACCGCATATTCAGAAATATACATCAGTTGGAACAACACCAACACCAGATAATCGAGACAGCAAAAAGGCCCAAGAATAGTTCCAGGGAATTGTAACTCCAGCTGTGTGGCCTCCTTATGGCTGGTCGTTACTAGATTTGTTGCGAAATGCTGAAGCAAGGGTTCCTGTTCTCGAAGTTGTGGTCAAACACATGTTTTAGTGGTGCGAATAGATAAGACTCTGTGACTTTACTTCATTAATTAAAATATTCCAATTAGACAGGTTAGGGGTATTTACCTTGTAAGTATAGCATAGGAACATGGGTAAATAAATACAAAAAGGGTCAAAAAGGTTGATAGAAATGGACAAAAAGATAGCCCGATTTGGTACCCAATGTTAGCGCTTGGAATTCACCTAGGCTGAGATAGACAAACTCTCAAGGCTACATCAAACCATTTCACCTCATAGCTAGCCCTACGAGGTATGAGAAGGCTCTCTCGGGTCAGATTCGGTAGATCTTTCAATATAATACGCTGACCAATTAGGAATAAATATTTTAGGCTAGTAAATTGATAAAGCGGGTTTATTTAAAGATTTTTGGTTTTTGGGTGGCAATTGGAGGGAGTGCAATTCAGGGTGCGGGGATTGAGCACAGTTTTTGCAGGGGGATCTTTGGGGCAAGGTAGGAGTGAGCGTTGATGCCTTAATCTGAGATGGATGATCAGGGATGATAGAGAAGGAGCTAAAGAGGGCAAACAACCATTTGAATCCTCTCTAGATAGTAGAAAACATAAAATTTGAACAAACTAAAAAGCTGAGCATGTCAAAGCATGAATTCAAACTTTACCATTTCATCTGTCCAAATAGAAGCAAAAGAGAGATGTGGAATACATAAAC